>APFE030414138.1:77144-106617 GCA_000404065.3 Pinus taeda | reverse complement strand
AAAAAAAAAAAAAAAAAATTTCGAAGGAATGCATTAAACAAAAATTTCTATGGATATTTTGAATAGAAAGTATGGTGAAATTTTTTAAGACCAAAAGTTTAGTAATATGTTTTCAAGTAAATTTTAGACGAAAATTTTGGAGGGAAATATTTCAAATGAAATTTTTGGAAGGGAAAATTTCGGCAAAATTTTTTGGGGGGAAGCTTTGGAGGGAAAATTTTTGGCGAAAAAAATTGCGAGGAAACTTTAGAGGGAAATTTTCAATCTCTAAGATATAAATTGTCATTTGGGGATAGTGCATTTGTATCATTCGATATCTTCTAGTTGAAAGTCATGGATTCTTCTGATAGTGAAGTTTTTCTTTCTGCAGCATCGACATCTTTGTCATGCAACAACTCTATTCATATTGATGAATATAACAGGAATTATTTCACTATGAATAGAGAGACAAATTTTCCACCTGGTCTTAATCCTAGGGATGATGAGAGCGGCATTGATGAAGGTCTTCAAAAATAATTTCCTGTGAATAGAGAGTCAATTTTTCCACTGAGTCCTAATCGTAAGTATTATGAGAGCACCACTAACAAAGGGCAGGATGAAGAATTTTCAATAAACAGAGAGTCAAATTTTCCACTTAGTCCTAATTCTAAGGATTATGAGAGCACCACTAACGAAGGGGAGGATGAAGAATTTCCATTAAATAGAAATTCAAAGTTTTCACTTAGTCCTAATCCTAAGGATTATGACACCACCATTGATGAAGGGGAGAATGAAGAATTTACTGCAAATGATAATTTGACTATTGTTATAGTTCCAAATATCACCTTATGTATTTGTGATGCTTGTTTTATGGCCTATGGTAACTCCTCCTTCTAAAATTGGTCCAAATATTCAAAAAATAGTGTTTTACTCCCTGTATGCAACTTTGCCCTATATTAAACGCGTGTACATGCAGGTCAATCTATACCCAACCTACGTATATGTCTTCAAACACCTAAAAAAATTAAATTTTCTTAACTATGGGCAGAGATCACGGGTTTTACCTGTTGATTACCTATTAGTGCCCGTGTCCCAACTATTCACAACTGTTTACCAACTAAAAAACTACTTTTGGAGAAGTATAAAAAGACTTCAATGGGAAGGCCTTAAGAAGGAGAGAAAATAGAGAATTACTTTGCTGAGATTATCCCCTAATCAAGTCTGAAGATCCTTGTGCTTCAAGCACTTCCCCAAATTCAAGAAACCCTTGTTTCCTTGAGAGTTGATATCCTTTCACTTGTGGGAGATATCCTTGTGTTGGTTATGAAAGGAGCCTTTTGAAGACCGGGACTAGACGAACCTGGAGGACGGTTCCGCTTGGAGCCGGAAGAGGAAGACTTAGGTGAACTCTTTCTATGTTTTTGTTAGAGTTATCTGCAATAAAATAAACATTGTCTTGTTCCTGATATCAACTTTGCTCATGCATCTGATGTTATTATTATGGTTTATGTGTGAATGACTAGTTCAATGTATAACTAACCATCTGCTTATATGTTATAAAGTTTATTTCACTATGATGATTTATCTATATGCTATTGTGTGTCTTTGAATTGGTTGTTTTGCAGGGTCAAATATCGTGAGGAGTTGTAGAGGGTTTGAACCCTCGCTGGAACTACCCAAACGAAGAACCCTCGGGTATGTACATCCTCACATAGTTTACTCCTTTAAGCATTTTGCCTGAGCTATTTGCTTGTTTCTTGTTGTAGATTACTCTTGCTCCGCTAGGGTTCTGACCCAAAGCCCTAAGGGACTTTATCCCTTAACAGAATTGGCAAGTACACTAGGGACAACAATCTTGTTGTTCCTAGTTTGGGTTATTTAGTGATAATCAGGGCTCAGCTTTCAGCTGCTTGTTGTGATTGTATTGTTTGCTCCTATAGGAATTCAGACTTCAAGTCTGATCCTTTTCATCAGGATTTTTGTTTTTTCTTGTAAATTTTTATAAATGCACCTTTTTCGAGTTATAGAAGCGTATACACGCTAGTTTCTCTAAACTGAAGTCACGTATACGCAGGTTTATTTTGGTTGAAAGGCGTGTACATGCAGCTATGTAGAGACACAGTGGCGTATACATTTGTTTTTCATAATTTTTTCAAGTATTTTTATCTGGAAAGATTTATTTCTTGACCTGTGTGCTTCCTGAGTGGTCAGTTTCTATTTTTAGATTTAATTTTTCAGTGAGCCTACTGTTTCGAGTTCTCTCCTGCTTTGAAGAGTTTTTGGTCTCGGTTTGCTTTATAGTGAGTGTTATCATTTGTGTTTGAACACACAAGGCTTCTTGTAGAGGCATTTGATTGTTCTGGTTTTCCGAAACAGAAGATTGCTTGCAATCTTTGTGCCAAACTTTATTTTTATGGTTTGCTTGCTTTGCTTCATGTTAAATTTGTGGCCATTCACTTCTTCTTGCTTTTCGAAAATTTTTGTTGACAAGTTTAAAAGCGTGCTTTTCTTGATTTCTTTATCAGTGTCTTAAACCTCTTTTTTGCTACTTTTGGATCATTTAGTGTATCTTGAAACACCTATTTTGTTAAGTTTTCATTCATGTTGAATTGACAACTTGCAAAGTTTCCTCATGATTTGCTTTCGATCTTTGAGTCTTTGGTAGCATTTTGAGTACTTTTTAAAAGTTGCCTTTATTGCTTTTTTGAGAAAGAAAATTCCTTCGAAAACATTGTTTTTTCTTTCTTTGCTGAATTTATGTTTGGTTTCTTTTGGCTTTTGAGAGTGATTTGAGATCTTTGTGTTTAGTCCTTCTTGTTTTGGGAAAGATTTTGTGTTCAAAATTCTCATTCCTTTCAAAACACTTAAGTTGGATTATAAAAAAAATTACTTTCATTTTCTTTTTAGAGTAATCTAGAATTTTTGCATTATCATGTACACCTTGCATTAAGGTAGTTTCGCATCATTAGAGCATCAATATTTTTTTAGTTTTTTGTGAGTGTGAAGTCTGTTGCAAGAAAAGAAAAGGAAAAAGTTTATTGCTTTAATAGAATTTCCTTAGAACCCAAGTAGAATTTGTTTTTCATCGAAAAACAAACAAGTGCATTGCATATAAGTTATTTTTCATTAATTTCTTTTGCGTCAATGAACACCGTCAGTTTCACTTCCGTATTGTCCCTTTGAATTAAAAAGATAGCCACTTAAAATCAAGCGCTAATAAAATAAACTAGAACTTTTTATAGTGTCAATAAGTACACCAACAAGTTTTAGGTTATTTAGGGCCTTGGATTAGGCGAGAGGAAAGTAAACTCTCCAAGGTCACTCTAAATTGTCAAACGTAGAAGTTTGAATAGAGAGTGAAAATCCAATAGCGTTAGGGAGACCAGGAAAGATCCATGAATGGGAGTTAAGCACGAGGGTTTTTGAAGATAAGGACGAGAGATACCCCCTCTCTTACTTGTCAGATCTTACCTCACGACTGTTCCGCCCAGCTTCTGATACGAGTTGGTATCTTTAGTTACCTATCCTAGGGATCTACACAGGTGGCTGCAGAGAGGAATCCCGTGGCATCTGAGGTCGACGTTGCATCACTTTTAGCAGTACTTCTGGAGGGCACCCTTACGAAGCTTGTGTGTTGTTTAGAGGTCAGCATAACTTCCTCTAATACCTTCGCTAGTAGACTTGGGGCGTAATTACCCCAGTCTATTTTCGGAAGGCCCTTATTATTCACTTTCTTGTATTTTGGTGTCCAGTCCTAATCACCCAGAGCAGAAATACTTGGAAGTTGTTTGACTGCTGAATTCTTTAGGGACATTTTTAGTGTGTGTTTTGTGCTCCTAGTCGGCCTAGATGGTCCCGTAAATTTCGTGGGCTTTCACCTGCAAGTCTAGAGCCTTCTCCTAGAAGGCGTAGGAGCGATTCTACCAGTGGTTTTCAACCAGTGGCAGTTGGTGCATCGGAAATTGATCCTCCACTTGGGGGAATCAGTGTACAAGGTAGACCTAGTACTACCACAGAGCCATAGAGGAACACACCAGTTCTTTCTCGGGTACTCTTCCAGTCGAAAGATAATATTGAGGTAGAAGAGCTCTCAGAGTCGATTACAGCTCTGAATTCTCCTCTCCTTTCTAATCATCTAGACGTATTGTTATACGTCGGAACTTCAATACACAGGCCTTCAAGCCCAGGTCCACACACAAACATCCCTTCGATGACCACTGTTAGAAGCATGGCATCCACCACGAGTGCTACGACTATGCAAACTCCTATATCAGTACAAGGGGGAGGAACTATTTCCATCCCTTCTACATCTTTATTTGGGCCTACTGCTAGCACATCCTTGTTTGGATCTACTTCAATTCTATCGATGAGTGGAAGTTCCCAAGTGCATGCATCCATTTTTGGATTCTTCCCTTTTGGAATGCCCTCTCAAGGTTTTCCTTCAGTTCCATTAAGTGTGCCATTAACTGTCTCCACGTCCATGATGAGTGGATCAGCATCTTTTCAGGGTTTTCCTTTTGGAAATGGCCATATACCACATTCCAATCCGACGGTGGGGTCTATGCCTTTTCCTTTCGTAGGTCAAGGTACTAATCCTTTTTAGTGTTGGACTAACCCTGCGGTTAGTGGCATCGGAACTGGGAATCTGTTTTTCAGCCAACAAGGAAATGTGCCATACTCCTCGCCTCGAAGTTTTCCACCCTTAGCTAATGCTTGGAACTCTTACCAAGCGTTGTCCACTCCATATAATAATTCGTTAGGGGGAAACTTTGCCGGTTCTGGAGGTGTTTTGGCTGGAGTTGGTCAAACTCTGAGTTTTGTTGGACCACAAGGGTCACCTTTTCGTTCAGCAGGTTATCCCTGTTACTTCGGGAAACCTGGTGCCTTTCAAAATCCAGGTCATTCTTTTCAGACTTTCAGGAACCCCACTCAATCTGAGTGGAATCCCCAAGGTCCTCCTAGACTTTCATTTCTGGCCACGCTCAATCTGCCAGATTTGGCTAAGTTAACGAACGATCCAATCAAATACAGTCCGGCTTGGCCTCTGGTCCCAACCAAACTTCCATCGGATATCCCAAAATTTGAAGGGAAGAATGGGGAATACACGGGCGACCATGTAACCATGTTCCATTTATGGTGCTCATCGAACTCCCTCATCAATGATTTGATTAGGTTGAGACTATTTCAATGCACCTTAACTGGCAATGCGATTAAGTGGTATATAGAGTTGCCAGGGGGCACTTTTACATCTTTTGCTGATTTGGCTAACATTTTCTTAAACCATTTTTAGTTGTCTGTCCATTACGAAGACGGAACTAAACTTCTGGCCAATTTTCATCAGGACACGACCACTCACATTTATGATCATATTCAGGAATGGAGATGGAGAAAAAGGCTCATCAAAGCCAAAATTCCACCTGAATTCCATCTCGAATGGTTTTTAAAATCATTACAACCTGAGATCTCCAAGGATGTTTCTATGTCTGAAGTATATTCTGAAGAGCAGGCTATCTTTCGCGCCCAGCAGTTAGAACTGATATATTGTTAGTCTGGGATCTTCATAAGATCTTTCCTGATGCTCCTAAATCCATGGTTGATGTAGCCAAACTGAAGCCAGGCCTGCATGCTGACGGTATTATTGGATCGATTGATGCAAATGCATTGAACCTTTTAAGCCAATTGCAGCAGTTGTCCATACAAACTGCTTCTTCCAATCAGGTTGCACCATCTACTACTCCACCTTCTCAACCTTCTTCCTTAAATGCAGTTCAGGCTTCTAACCCCAAAGGAAATCAAAATTCTGATGGGAAGAAGAAGGGACAAGGTAAAAAGAAGAATCAAGATGGGAAGGGTAATGTGAATAAGCCCGGAAATAATGTTGGTGAGGGTGGAAAAGAGTCTAAGAAGAAATTTGAGTTCCCATGCAAGCTATGCAGTGGGGACCATTTGACTCATCTCTGCCCAAAAATTCAAGATGCTCAACACTTGTTAGTGCAGCAAGGGTCTTCTAGCTCCCAAGCTGTCTTAACCAACCCTTTCCCCTAAGGGAAATAGTTGCTTATTGGCGCAAATTCAAACCCTGGTACCTCTGCAGGGGCAACCAGGAGGGGGACAATTCCTCAAATGTTTTCATGATGGGTTCTCAAGTCAATGTGGCCACACAGTCACGTGATTATGGTGAAGCTGAAACTTGTGGGCTCTAGTATTACAGCAATAATGTTGCAACTCCTAGGGCTCCCTTATTTATTTTTATCAACCCGGAAGTTCGTAACAAACTTGGAAGCGACGGTGCTATATGCACAAGTACTAGCTCTTGTCGTGGCTGTTACTTGATCAACTAGCACAAGTTCACTAGGAGCTTAAGCCAACTTCTATGAGCTTTTAGAAGAAGCTTTTAACTGTGATGGATGAAAGCTAACTCAAAGGAGGCTAATCTACTTGCAGAAAGAAGTTGAAAGCTGAAAGGAAATGCAAACCCTAGCAAACCCTAGTTTTACCGAATAACCCTACAAAAAAATGATGAAAGCTACAAAAATGGATGCCATTGACTCTTGGGAAGGTAAATTGCATGTGTCTAAGCTACTTCTAAAGTGAAATATGAAAAAAACATAATTTTGTATTTTTGAGTAAGTTGGCAAAGTTATTATGCATGTGCTTTAAGTGTTTTTTCTATGCAGAGGTTGATTGGCAAAAGGAAATACTTGCAAGAGGTTGGGAAGGTGAGAAGAGGGCTTAAGGGGTCCCTGGCACCCTTCCTGAGAGTTTCACAGTGATCAGATCTCAAGAAACTGCTTTCGTGAGCTTCTACAGGAAGTCTGCAGGGGTTCTATAGGATGTACTGTAGCTTCTACAAGATGTTCTGTAGCTTCTACAGGATGTTCCGAACAGAGGATTTTGGAGGGTTGATGGAGGAAAAACGGTGGGAAAGTGGAAATGGAGGTTGGATAAGGACGTTAAGGGGTCTAGGACCTAGTGAATGAGGCTAAGGAGCGATTAAGGTGATTAGATTTGTTCGAGGATAGAGGGAGAAATGATGCACATTAAGACAAAGTGGGAAAAAGTGGCAAATGAAGGGCAAGAATCTGAGTTAGGGGATGGAGTAGGTTGTATTGATGGAGGAAGGGTAGGCATGGAGGTATCTTAGGTGTTCTGCACGTTATTTTCCAAAATTAATCAACAAAGACTAAGAAAACCAAAGATCTAGTTATTTTGACCTAATTTGACTTAGAAACTATAAGCATGATGAACAGAAGTTTATTCGCAACAAATCATGTAAAACAACTTTGGATACCAAGCAAGAACAGATCTAAATATGCAAGCACAACTGGTATCAATTTTTCCAACTAAAAACTCTAACACTAGCAATTGCATTGAAAGGCAAAGCAGTATTTTTGTGGCAGCAAGGAAGCCTTGGTCTCAGCTCATGGTCCCAAGGAGGGAGAGATGAGATCAAGGATTCCTTGGTGGCATTTTTGCAGATCTTTTCCTTTACCAAACTATCAAATCAACCTGAAGCATGAAAAGCTATTTCAATCATCAAAAATGACCTAAGTAACAAAGCAAGATTTTAATCTAAATAACAGATTTTATTCTAAGAATGCAGCAAAGACACATAAGAGTGCACAAAGGAGGTACTGGCACTTGGGTTGGGCCCAACCCCAAGAGCTACAGCCTCCTAAGGAAGATCAGAGCTGGTGCAAAGCTGGATTCATCTTTATTGATCAAAAAATAATAGTTACATCCCAAAAACTGTCTACAAGAAAAAGCTTGAAAATGTGTTGAAATGCAAAACTAACCTACTGACTAAAATCTAACTAACATCTGACTAAAATAGAACTAAAAAAATGACTAACTAAAGTGAGGCCCTCGGCCTTTTTATTTATACAAATCGAGGACCCCAACAGTCCTCCTAAACTTTAGGGACTCGGCTGCCAAAACTTGCAGTTAACAGCAGTCCTACTTGACTTGCTTGGCTGCCCCTTGCGCTCCAAGTTTTTGATGGAGAATTCGAGGTAAGGGCTCATAAATGAAGGGGACACCTTCCGACCAATCCTCCCCCTTGTTCTTCCACGAATTTGGCTACCAAGTGCTCATTTAAACCTTTGATTTTGTCTCAAAATTGACCAAAAATCTGCATAAAGCACACATTAGACTTGTTGGCATAATGACTAACCCAATTCACTCTATTAGCATAAATATAATAAAAAGCATGCAATAAAATAATGAGAATGGTGGATTAAGTCAAATTAGGACGCTAAATGAGCCCATATAATTACCCATTTTGGGCTCATCATCACCCCCTATTGAAAGTGTTGCTCATCCTCTGAGAAACTAATCTATCTCTTGATCTTTGATGGCCCTGGTGGCCTCCCTATCATCCCAAGCTTCTGATGTGGTCTGCTCATGTGTGCCATAAAATTATGTCTTCTTTTCCATGTCCTTCCACTGCTCCTCCTATTCTGCTTGTTGGGATTCTTGTGTTTTTCTTGGCCTTAAAATACAAGGAGTCCTGCCTTTTTCTTTTTCCTTTTTGGATTGCAGGTGTGCTTAATGCAACAAGCACAGCTTCTGCCTCCCTTGCCAATATCTCAGGTGATTTCTCCTCTTGATGTTCTTTTTCCTTGCTTCCTGTAGAATTCCTTGTGTCAATTGTTTCTGTGTGTGTTGCTGAGATCTCAAGGTGTGTCTTTTTCTTTTTGCTTTTGTGTCCTTGCATTGGTTGTGGCAGCCTTCATTTGGGCTTTCTTGTCCTTTCCCTTTCCAATCTGTGTCCTCTTTTCCTTTGATGTTTTTGTTGTTGTTTCTTTCTCTGTTTTAGGCTCAACAGTCTGGTCAAATTCCTCTTTTTCCTTTTTTTCTTCCTCTGTTTTGCCCTCTGCTTGAATGTCTTGTGCTCCCTCATCAATGTTCTTCTCAATTTCTTCAGTTTGCTTCTCCTTAATCCTCTTGGCATGGTGTTGAGTGCTTCTCTTTGTGTTTTAACTAGAAAGGAAAATGTTCAGGAAAACAAACAATTCACTACAACAGAGGATAGTTGAATTTTCTTCTTTTTCTGAGACCAAATAAGGAATTTCCCTTGTGCTTCTCCTTACAACATCAAATTGCAATATTTCCCTTTATTTTAAACTGCTTTTATCCTGAATTTGACTCTCTGCTTTTGAAAATGAATTTTTTTTTTTTACAGAACTAAATAACACAGGTTCTTTTCAGAGAGTAGGCAGATATGCAAATTCATTTTTTCACACAGGCTAGTTTCTATGGTTGCATGTATTTTCTTTACAGTAGAATTTGAGAAAGAAGGAGACAAACTTTGAGTGCAGAGAAGAAAACAAAGAACTGTGTAGAACTCAGGGAAAATATGCAGGCAGACTTTTAACCTTCACTCTCTTTTTTCAATCCACTGTTGTGTTTTTAATCCACCACCTTATTCAAATAAGTCACATGCAGAGAGGTTTCCTGCGCCTACCTCTTTTCAAGCTCGAATTTTGACAAAAATCTCAAATTTTCTGGCTGCAGAACTGCTCTCTTCCCTTCCTGTAGAAATCTTCCTGTAGACAGTTTTCCTGTAGAACGAAATTGTGCTTCCTGTAGAATGTCGATAGGCAGGAGATTTAAAAAACAGGCAGAAATCTTGCAGAAGACCATTGGTTAGCTTCTCTGGAAGTGTTGGACGCGTACTTCAGTTGGGGACGTCGTGAAGGCGCAATGAACAAAGAGTGGTGACAGTTTCAGTCGAGCATCGTTTAACTGCGTCGTGATTCATGTGAGAAGATGAGGTGGCAGAAATTTGCGTTGTCATTATTCGAACAGTTGGTCCCTACTGCAGTGTCATCATGGGACTGGATTTTTTCTGCCTGTAATCCCTTACCATCAGTTGCGCCGGAGTTCCAAACATCTACCACTATCTGTTTTTTAAATTTCCCGTGAATGACTATACACGTGTGCTGGGTGACCTCAGGATGAGTGAAATCGAACTAGCTGAGGGTGTTGGGTTAACTGGCTAGCTTTCTGGCTTAATCCAACCATTTCATTTGTTCATACACTTTCGAATCATACAGATGCAAATAGAAGAACTGGTTTAGACACTTACCTGTAAGTTGACGTGCTACTTGGTTCTTTTTGCTGCTGCATGCTCATATTCCATTGTTGCATTCCTGGATCCCTGATGCTATATGCTTTTTGCTATCTGATGTGTGGCTATTTTTCTTGTGCAGGTATCCTCTAGCTGGATCTAAGCTGCAAAATTCTATTTCATCCTTTAGATTTTCACCCTCAAGCTGATGATGCTAGATTTTCGTAGGACAGCAACTTGTTTTCTCCACAGCTCCCAAAAGATAGATCGGATTGACTTGAAAATTTCTGAGCATGTTTCTATCATCATTATGCACCTCCCATATCAAAATTGTGGTCAATGGATGTACAAATTTCGAGAAAAACTGAAAATGGCTGAAGGTGACAGAGGTCAATTTCTTGAAAACCGTGCACTGAAATTGACTGAAACTGCTTGGGCAAGTTACTATCACCTATATGCATCTCCTCATGAAACAGGTTTTGAAATGGATGCATGGATATGGAGAAAATGCAAAAATGGTGAAGGTGATGGAGGCTGATTTCTTGGAAACCATGCACTGGAATTGGCTAAAACTGCTCGAGCATGTTGCCATCATCCCTATACAACTCCCCATAAAACAATTTTGTAAATGAATGCACGGTTTTCAAGTTAGGGAAAAAACAAATTTTTGTTCTATGTATTTTTGCTTCAAAGCATTTTGCAAGCCTTTTGCACAGTAAGAAAAAATGAGCTTGGGCTGTGATGCAGGCATGGAAATGATGGAAGAGGGGTTTGAAGATTGCAGGAGGATTTCTGAACCCTTTATGAAGTTATCCTGTTTGCCAAACTACTTTTTAAAATCCATTTCTAGCTTTCTGTAATTTCTACAGGAACTTCTTGTAGAAAACACAGTTTTCATAAAAGAAACACAATGAGGTCGAAAAAATCATGGAGAAGGGTGAGGGATGGAAACATGGATGTTTACAGGCCTCCTAGATAGATTCTCAACCTTCGGGTCCTCTTATGAGATCAATTGTGGCTTGTTTGTAGGCTTCCTGTAGAAGACACAGAAGTTCCCACTCATTTAGCCTCCTAATTCGACTTAATCCACCATTCTCATTATTTTATTGCATGTTTTGATTATATTTATGCTAATAGAGTGAATTGGGTTAGTCATTATGTCAGAAAGTCTAATGTGTGCTTTATGCAGTTTTTTGGTCAATTTTGAGACAAAAATCAAAGGTTTAATGAGCACTTGGCAGCCAAATTCGTGGAAGAAGAAGGGAGAGGATTTGTAGAAAGGTGTCCCCTTCATTTATCAGCTCTTACCTCAAATTCTCCATCAAAAACTTGGACCACAAGAGGCAGCCAAGCAAGTCAAGTGGAACTCCTGTTCACTGCAAGTTTTGGCAGCTGAGTTCCTAAAGTTTAAGAGGGTTGTTGGGGTCCTCAATTTATATAAATAAGAAGGCTGAGGGCCTCATTTCATTTAGTAATTTTTTAGCCAGTTTGTAGTTTGATTTTAGTCTGATGTTAGTTAGATTTTAGTCAGTAGGTTAGCACTTTAATGCAACTCTATATCAGCATAGTTTCGAGCTTTTTCTTATAGACAGTTTTTGGGATGTAACTATTATTTTTTTATCAATAAAGATGAATCCAGCTTTGCACCAGCTCTAATCTTTCTTAAGAAGTTGTAGCTCTTGGGGTTGGGCCCAACCCAAGTGGTCAGTACCTCCTTTGTGTACTTTTATGTGTCTTTGCTGTATTCATAGAATAATTTCTATTATCTAGATTAAAACCTTGTTTTGTTACTTAGGTTTTTTTATGATTAAAATAGCTTTTCATGCTTCATGTTGATTTGACAATTTGGTAAAGGAAGATATCTTCAGAAAATGCCATCAAGCAACCCTTGATCTCACCTCTCCCTCCTTAGGACCATGAGCTGAGACCAAAGCATACTTGCTACCACAAAAACATTGATTTTGTCTCTTCATGCAATTTCTAGTGTTAGATTTTTAGTTAGGAAAGTTGATACCAGTTGTACTTGCATGTTTACAATATGTTCTTGCTTAGTTTCCATAGTTATCTTGCGTGATTTTTTGCCAATAAACTTATGTTCATCATATTTTTGGTTTGTAGGTCAAAGTAGGTCAAAATAGTTAGATCTCTGATTTTTCTAGACTTTCTTCGATCAATTTTGAGAAATAGTGTGCAGAGCATCTGTAACACCTCCCTGTCTACCCTTCCTCCTTCAGACAACCTACTCCAACCCCCTAACTCAGATTCTTGCCCTTCATTTGCCACATTTTCCCACTTTTCCCTAATTTCTACATTCTTGTGCATTATTGCTCCCTCCATCCTTGAACAAATCCAATCACCTTAATCGCTCCTTAGCCTCATTCACTAGGTCCTAGACCCCTTAATATTCTTATCCAACCTCCATTTCCACTTTCCCACCATTTTTCCTCCATCAACCCTCCAAAATCCTCTTTTCGGAACATCCTATAAAAGCTACAATACATCCTCTAGAACCCCTGCAAACTTCCTGTAGAAGCTCACGAAAGTGGTTTTTTGAGATCCGATCACCGTGAAACTCTCTAGAAGGGTGCTAGGGACCCCTTAGGCCCTTTTCTCACCTTCCCAATCTCCTGCAAGCATTTCCTTTCACCGATCAACGTCTGCATAGTCAAAACAGTTAAAACACATGCATAATAATTCTACAAGATTACTCAAAAATACAAAAAGATGTTTTTTCCAGATTTCATTATAGAAGTAGCTTAGTCACATGCATTTTACATTTCTAAAAGTCAATGGCATCCATTTCCACCACTTTCATCTCTTTTCTTACATCAATAGGGCTAGTTGGTAAAACTAGGGTTTGCATTTTCTTTCAGCTTTTCAGTTTCTTTCTGCAAGTAGATTAGCCTCCTTTGAGTTAGCTTTCATCCATCAGTTAAAAGCTTCTTCTAAGAGCTCATAGAAGTTGGCTTAAGCTCCTAGCGGAATTGTGCCAGCTGATCAAGTGACAGCCGCAGCAAGAGCTATTACTTGTGCATATAGCACCGTCGCTTCCAATTTTGTTACGAACTACTGGGTTGATAAAAGTAAAGAAGGGAGTCCCAGGAGTTGCAGCATTATTGTTGCAATACTGGAGCCCACCATCTTTTTGGCGTCGTTGCCAGGGAAGCATCAAAGTATTTGTGATTGCTGTTTTTTCTTCTATTTTCTACTACAACCTTCTGCTAAGTAGTTTATTTCATTTCCATTCAGTAATTTCATTTCCGCAAAAGTAGACTAAACATTTCCTGCTTTCCTAGACTAGCATTTCAATTCTGCAAGCATATACTAGCATTTCAATTCTGCAAGTGTAGACTAGCTAGCATTTCAATTCCGTAAGCGTAGACTAGCATTTCAATTCCGCAAGTGTAGACTAACATTTCAATTCCGCAATTTCAATTCTGCAAGTGTAGCTTAGCGTTTCATTCCTGCAATTTCATTTCAGCAAAATAGATTAGTCCTTTCCGGCTTTCATTTCAATTCTGCATTTTCATTTCAGCAAGATAGATTTTAGTTAGTTGCAGTTCAATCTATTTCAGTTTTGTAGGTACAAGCAAAAGAAAAATAAATAAATAAATTCAACGAAAAATATTTTCTTTCATGCCTTGTAGGAGTAGAGATAAGTCAGAAAAATATTTACACGACACCCCCACTGCTTCACATAGCCAACCTTCTCTCTTCTTTGATGGCTATGATTAAGAAGAACCCTTAGGTGGACAGCAAGACATATTTGAAGAACCTCTAGGGGAGAAGAATAAGAAAACATTCATCTGGAGAAAATGGCTACAAATAGAAATGTTGGAAGCAGTACCTTGTCCAAAAACGAATTTCCAAATCAGATGAAAGATTTCAAGAGCGAGATGAGGCAGTTTCTAGCCATGCAACTGGATACCTTACGAATCCAAAAGAAGCAAGAGGAAGCCAAGAGGGCTTTGGCCATCTTTTGTCCCAGATGCACTAGAAAGCATCCTAGGAACGAATGTCCATTGCACTCCATAGAAATGTGTTTTGTCTGTAAAAAAGACCATCCTACAAATCAGTGCCATTCCTTGTCCAAAATAAAAGCTGCATATCAAAGGGCTAAAGGAGCCACTGAACCACTCTATTATATGAACCAAAGAAGGCCACATGGACCCATACCTTACCAGCAGGGAATGCAAGGGACATCTCAGACCTATTAGAACCCCTATCAAGCCACTTCCATGCCTTCTTGGGGTCCCCCTGCTTATCTTCCCTCGTCCACACCCCCTCCTTGGTCGTATCCTCCTCAATATCATGACCAACCAGCTTCTCATCCATTTCACCCCTACACTCAGCCACAGCCTCAGTGGAATGCACCTCATCAAGAGTAGTGGCCCCAGTACAACACTCCTCCTGCTCTTTTTCCTCCACCACCTGCTCAACCACAACCATCACCTCCTGCTCCACCAAGGCAGCCCCAAATACCTACTCAACTAAACTCGAACCCAAATAACAAGCTGGCTCAGCAAGTATATAATGGGAAACTACTTGCCCAACCACAAACCCATCCACATCCATCTCAAATATACACCCCCACTCAACTACCCATACCACCATTTCCAAACCTGCACATTGGAGTAGTTCAACCTGATTGCAATGCTGAGGCACAACATGTCCAAACAACTCCTCTTGAGCTCAATGATATTCACCATAGCTCAAGAAGAATATTGTAAAAAAGAGATTATATTGACAGCATTAAAGGACCACATCCAGCAAAACAAGATTCAAAATAGGAGATCAAATAACCATGGGCTACACTTGATGAAGAGAAGACATCAGAATCAAAGATTGAGAGTGCTCCCTCATGGTTACCATCAAATCCTCCATGTATTCAAGAGAAAAATCAGCAAAAACAAGAAGATGTGAAGGTCATGATAGAAGAAGATATGGAGAATGATCCATATCAGCAATAGGACCAAGGATATTAGAGCTATATTGAGATATTGTTCCAGACGGTCACTAAATTGCAGCAGTACTCTCTTCCTCAACTACGTTTGATCCCTTCAAAATCAAATAATTTGGTCTCTGAAATCTGGATACTTGTCAAAGCATGTATTTCAAGCCTCCACATCATTTTGTCTATCATCTCGATGTGCACATGGCTCCATTGGAAGTATTCTTTTACTTGAAAATGATTTTGTTTTTCAAGTAGGGTAAGGTAGAAAAAAGAAAAAAGAGAAAAATGAAAATAAGAGGAAAATAAAAATCTAAGGTGAAAACCTCCTCGAAGGCGCCTCGATTGGCTCATTGATTGAAAACCTCCATGAGGTGGTCAATGGGTTGGAAAAAAAGAGAAAAGAGAAAAGAATAAGATCCCGGGTGGAAAACTCCCTTGGAGGTGCCTAGGGTAGGCAATTAGGGTGAAAACCTCCATGAGGCGCCCTAATTGTTTTCAAAAAAAAAAAAAAAAAAGAGAAACAAAAATAAACAAAAATAAACCTAATTTATGTTGAATAATTACAAGGTGCAGGAAGGAAATTGCAGGTTAAGAAGATCGTACAAAATAAGGACAGAGATTAGCACCAGGCTGCCAGCATCCCTCACAATCCCTTCCTCCATGACCACCACCCTTTCCCAAGATTTGGTCCCATTCGGACTGAGATTTCACCTGCTACAGGAAGTTATGTGTCTTCTACAGGAAGCCTACAAACGAATCAAAATCGATCTTAGAAGAGGACCCGAAGGTTGGGAATTGGTCCATGAGGCCTGTAAACATCCATGTTTCCATCCCTCACCCTTTTCCATCATTTTTTCCACCTCATTGTGCTTCTTTTATGAAAACTGTGTTTTCTACAGGAAGTTCCTGTAGAAATCATAGAAAGCTAGAAATGGACTTCAAAAGCAGTTTGAGGAACAGGGAAGCTTCATAATGGGTTCATAAATCCTCTTGCAATCTTCAAACCCCTCTTCCATCATTTCCATTCTTGCATTACAGCCCACACTCATTTTTTCTTACTGTGAAAAAAAACTGCAGAATGCATTGAAACAAAAAATACATGGAGCAGAAATTTGTTTTTTCCCTAACGTGAAAATTGTGCATCCATTTATAAAAAAAAAATGAAGGGAGTTGTATAGGGATGATGGCAACATGTCCGAGCAATTTCAGCCAATTCTGGTGCACGGTTTCCAAGAAATCAGTGTCCATCACCTTCAGCTATTTTTTGCATTTTCTCCATATCCGTAAATCTGTTTCAAAATATGTTTCATGGGGAGATGCATATGGGTGATAGTAACCTACCCAAGCAGTTTCAGCATATTCTAATGCACGGTTTCCGAGAACTTGACCTCTATAATCTTCAGCGATTTTCAGTTTTTCTCGAAATTTGTGCATCCATTGACCACAGTTTTTCTATGGGAGGTGCATAATAATGATAGAAACATGCTCAGAAAGTTTCAGATCAATATAATCTATCGTTTGGGAGCTATGGAGAAAATAAGTTGATCTTCTGCAAAAATTCAGCATCAGCAGCATGAGGGTGCAAATCTGAACATTAAAACAGACTCCGACAGCTTAGATCCAGCCAAAGGATACCTGCACCAGAAAATAAACCATGTATTAGCAAACAGACTAGCATGCATCCACAGAATATGAGCATGCAGCAGCAAAAATGACCAAGCAACACGTCGACTTACAGGTATGTGTCTAAACCAGTTCCTCTATTTGCATCTATATGATTCAAAAGTGCATGAACGAATGAAATGGTTGGATTAAGCTAGAAGGCTGACCAGTCAAATCGACACCCTCGGTTGGTTCAATTGCACTCCTCCGGAGATCACCAACACACGTGTATAGTCATTCACGGAAATTTAAAAAAAAACAGGTGGTGGCAAATGTTTAACTCCAGCGCAACTAATGGTAAGGGATTACAGGTAGAAGACATCCAGTCCCATGATAACACTGCAGTAGGAACCAACGCTTCGAATAATGACAACGCACATTTCTGCCACCTCATCTTCTCACACGAATCACGCTGCAATTAAACGATGCTCGACTGAAACTCTCACCACTCTTTGTTCACTGCGCCGTCACGACATTCACAACTGAAGCATGTGTCCACCACTTCTAGATCAGCTAACCAGTGGTCCTTTGCAAGATTTCTGCCTGATTTTTCGAGATTTCTGCCTGTTCTTTTTTAAATCTCCTGCCTATCGGAATTCTACAGGAAGCACAGTTTCGTTCTACAGGAAACGAGAGTCTTCTACAGGAAAGACTGCACTGCTTTCCAAAGCAGGAAAACCTGGGATTTTCAGCAAATTTCAAGCTCAAAATGCGGTAGGCTCGAAAAAACTCCTCTATGCATGGTATGTTTTGAAAAGGTGGTGAATTGAGCGGCATCAGATTGGGGAATCAGAGAAAAAATTTGCCTATGAATTGGAAGAAAAATGTTTGCCTATGTATTGCACTGGGTTTCCCAGTTGTTTCTGCATCAAGATTCTCCTCCACATTTCCTATTTTTAAAATTATCCTATAGGGAAGATATATGCAGCTGCGGGGGCTAGCCTCTGTATGAAAAATTTTAAATTTTCATATCTGTGTGCTGAGAAGAAAACTTGCTCTTTGTACTCTGTCTGTAAAAACAAAATTCTTCTTTTCAAAAGCAGAGAGTCAAATTCAAGGTAAAAGCAGTTTAAAACATAGGGAAATATTGTAATTTGATGTTGTAAGGAGAAGCACACGGGAAAATTCCATGTTTGGTTTCAGAAAAGGGCGAAAATTCAGCTATCCCTCTATTTTCAGTTCTACCTGCTTTCTCACCTAAGCATTTTTTTTTTTTTTAAAACACTCAACACCACATGGAGGACAAGCTAAAGGAGTTAAGAGGATAGTTGGCCATGGTGAGACACACTGAAAGCATTAAAAAATCCCAGCTACAAGAGGAAAATGCACTGCTGAAAAAAGAAGTTACAGCAACAAGAAACTCAAGGGGCAAACATAACACCGATTTCTGAAGAGCAGCAACTATAGTAAGGTCCCCTAGCAGGTCAGGAAATAGCAGAGGAACAGCAGCCAAGGGAAGAGACACAGCATGATGTTGAAATGAGGATAAAGCAGCAGTAAGAGAGGGAGTCTCAGGCAGCAGCCGAAATATTGATGTTGAAACAACAGTTGCAGGAGAGAGCAGCCCAGATGGCCTGCATGGATAGCTAGGCAATAGAAGCCCTGCAATGAGACAACCAGCTAGATCCTATGCATTGTATCTTAAAGACCAAGAAGCCCTCCATACATTCACACTCCCTAATTGGGAAGTCTTCAGGACATGACAGCAGAAAGTGACATAAAAGCCCTCGCCAATGATATCAGTGCTTCTGATAGTGAGGCAGAAGAGCAGAAAGGGGGAGAAGATGAAGCAACTGATGACTCGGCGGGACAAGGAAAGGAAAAGGAAGAAACTAAAATAGAAGAGGAAAAGGATGAAGAGACAGAACAGGAAAAGCACAAGAATTCAAACAAGCAGAATAGGAGGAGCAGTGGAAGGATATGGACAAGAAGGCAGAATTGTATAGCACACATGAGAAGACCACATCAAAATCTTGGGATGATAGGGAGGCCACCAGGGCCATCAAAGATGAGGAGATAGACCAGTTACTCATAGGATGAGCAACACTTTCAGTAGGGGATGATGATGAGCCCCATAAATGAGTAATTATATGGGCTCATTTAGCTTCCTAATTCAACTTAATCCACCATTCTCATTAGTTTCTTGCATGTTTTGATTATATTTATGCTAATAGAGTGAATTAGGTTAGTCATTATGCCAAAAAGTCTAATGTGTGCTTTATGCAGATTTTTGGTCAATTTTGAGACAAAAATCAAAGGTTTAATGAGCACTTGGCAGCCAAATTTGTGGAAGAACAAGGGAGAGGATTTGTAGGAAAGTGTCCCCTTTATTTATGAGCTCTTACCTCGAATTCTCCATCAAAAACTTGGAGCACAAGAGGTAGCCAACCAAGTCAAGTGGGACTCCTGTTGACTGCAAGTTTTGGCAGCCGAGTTCCTAAAGTTCAGGAGCGTTGTTGGGGTCCTCAATTTGTATAAATAAGAAGGTTGAGGGCCTCATTTCAGTTAGTAATTTTTTAGCCAGTTTGTAGTTCGATTTTAGTCATATGTTAGTTAGATTTTAGTCAGTAGGTTAGCACTTTAGTGCAGCTCTGTATCAGCACAGTTTTGAGCTTTTTCTTGTAGACGGTTTTTGGGATGTAACTATTATTTTTTGATCAATAAAGATGAATCTAGCTTTGCACCAGCTCTAATATTTCTTAAGAGGCTGTAGCTCTTGGGGTTGAGCCCAACCCAAGTGGCCAGTACTTCCTTTGTGTACTTTTATGTGTCTTTGCTGCATTCATAAAATAATTTTTGTTATCTAGATTAAAACCTTGTTTTGTTACTTATGTTGTTTTTTTATGATTAAAATAAATTTTCATGCTTCAGGTTGATTTGACAGTTTGGTAAAGGAAAAGATATTCATAAAAGGCCATCAAGCAACCCTTGATCTCACTTCTCCCTCCTTGGGACCATGAGCTGAGACCAAGGCATACTTGCTGCCACAAAAACACTGTTTTTGCCTCTTCATGCAATTTCTAGTGTTAGATTTTTAGTTAGGAAAGTTGATACCAGTTGTAATTGCATGTTTAGAATATGTTCTTGCTTAGTTTCCATAGTTATCTTGCATGATTTTCTGCCAATAAACTTTTGTTCATCATATTTTTGGTTTGTAGGTCAAAGTAGGTCAAAATAGCTAGATCTCTGATTTTTCTAGTCTTTCTTCAATCAGTTTTGAGAAATAGTGTGCAGAGCATCTGTAACATCTCCTTGTCTACCCTTCCTCCTTCAGACAACCTGATTTCATCCATCAGTTAAAAGCTTCTTTTAAGATCTCATAGAAATTGGCTTAAGCTCCTAGCAGACTTGTGCCAGCTGATCAAGTGACAGTCGCGGCAAGAGCTAGTACTTGTGCATATAGCACCATCGCTTCTAAGTTTGTTATGAACTACTGGGTTGATAAAAGTAAAGAAGGGAATCCCAGGAGTAGCAGCATTATTGCTGCAATACTATATATGGAAGACACATAACTTCCTGTAGAAGGTGAAATCTTAGTCTGAATGAGACCAATTCTTAGGAAAGGGTAGTGGTCATGGAGGAATGGATGGTGAGGGATGCTGGCAGCCTGGTGCTGACCTCTATCCTTGTCTTGTGCGATCCTCCTAACCTGAAATGTCCTTCCTACAATTATTCAATAGAAATTAGGTTTCTCTTTTCTTCTTTCTTTTTCTCTTTTTTTTTTTTGAAAACAATTAGGGCGCCTCATGGAGGTTTTCACACTAATTTCCTGCCCTGGGCACATCCAAGGGAGGTTTTCACCCAGGGATCTTATTCTTTTTTTCTTTTCTCTTCTTTCCAACCCATTGACCGCCTCATGGAGGTTTTCAATCAATGAGACAATCTGAGGCACCTCCTAGAAGGTTTTCACCTTAGATTTTTATTTTCCTCTTATTTTCATTTTTTCTCTTTTTTCTTTTTTCTTTTTTTTTCTACCCTACCCTACTTGAAAAAAAAAATCATTTTCAAGTATAAGAATACTTCCAATGGATCCATGTGCACATCGAGATTAGAGACAAAATGATGTGGAGGCTTGAAATGCATGCTTTGACAGGTATCCAGATTTTAGAGACCAAATGATTTGACTTTAAAGAGATCAAGCATACTGAGGAAGAGAGTACTGCTGCAACTTAGTAACATTCTGAAACCATATCTCAATATAGCTCTAATATCCTTGGTCCTTTCACTGATCTGGATCATTCTCCATATCTTCTTCTATCATGACCTTCACATCTTCCTCTTTTTGCTGATTTTTCTCTTGAATACATGGAGGATTTGATGGTAACCATGAGGGAAATCTCTCGATCTCTGATTCTGATGTCTTCTCTTCATCAAGTGTAGCCCATGGTTCTTTGATCTCCTCTTTTGAATATTCCTTTGCTGGATGTGGTCCTTCAATGCTGTCAATATAATCTCTTTCTTGCAATACTCTTCTTGAGCTATGGTGAATATCATTAAGCTCAAAAGGAGTTGTTTGGAAATGTTGTGCCTCAGCATTGTAATTGGATTGAGCTTCTCCATTGTATGGTTTTGGAAATGGTGGTATGAGTAGTTGAGTGGGGGTGTATATTTGAGATGGATGTGGATGGGGTTGTGGTTGGGCAGGCATTTGGGGTTCCCTTGGTGGAGCAGGAGGCGATGGTTGTGGTTGAGCAGATTGTGGAGGAAAAGGAGCGGAAGAAGTGTTGTACTCGGGCCTCCACCCCTGATGAGGTGCATTCCACTGAGGTTGTGGATGAGCGTAGGGGTGAAATGGATGAGCAGTTGGTTGAGCATAATATGGAGATGTTTGGACCAAGGAGGAGGTGTGGACCAGGAAGGATGAGCAGGGGGACCCCAAGAAGGCATAGAAGTGGCTTGATAGGGATCGTAATAGGTCTGGGATGTCCCTTACATTCCCTGCTAGTAAGTTGTGGGTCCATGTGGCCTCTTTTGGTTCATATACTAGAGTGGTTCAGTGGCTCCTTTGGCCCTCTGATATGTAGCTTTAAGTCCAGGTAAGGAAGGGCATTGTTTCGTAGGATGGTCTCTTTCACAGACAAAACACACTTCTATGGAGTGCAATGGACATTCGTTCCTAAAGTGCTTTCTAGTACACCTAGGAAAAAATATGGCCAAAGCCTTCTCGGCTTCCTCTTGCTTCCTTTGGATCCGCAAGGTATCCAGTTGCACGGCAACAAACTGCCTCACCTCGCTCTTGAAATCTTTCATCTGATTGGCAAATTCGTTTTTGGATAAGGTACTGCTCCCAACATTTCTACTTGTAACCATTTGCTCCAGAGGAATGTTTTCTTCTCCTCCCCTAGAGGTTCTTCAATATATGTCTTGTTGTCCACCTAGGGGTGCTTCTTAATCACAACCATTGAAGAAGAGAGAAGGTTGGCTGTGTGAAGCAGTGGGGGTGTTGTGCAAACATTTTTTTTAATTATCTCTACTCCTACAAGGCATGAAAGGAAATCTTTTTGGTTTATTTTTGTTTTTTTCTGCTTGTATCTACAAAATTGAAATAGATTGAATTGCAACTAACTAAAATCTATCTTGCTGAAATGAAAATGTGGAATTCAAATGAAAGCAGGAAAGGACTAATCTATTTTGCTGAAATGAAATTGCAGGAATGAAATACTAAACTACGCTTGCGGAATGGAAATTGCAAAATTGAAATGCTAATCTACGCTTGCAGAATTGAAATTGCGAAATTGAAACGCTAATCTATGAAAGCAGGAAATATATAATCTACACTTGCTGAAATGAAATGAAAGTAGGAAATGTCTAATCTACTTTTGCGGAAATGAAATTGCAGAATAGAAATGAAACAACTACTCTACTCTTGTTGAAATAAACTACTTAGCAGAAGGTTGTAGTAGAAAATAGAAGAAAAGCAGCAATCACCAATACTCCAACACTTCCTCGGCAACGGCGCCAAAAAGATGGTGGGCTCCAGTATTGCAGCAATAATGCTGCAACTCTTGGGGCTCCCTTCTTTACTTTTATCAACCCGGTAGTTCGTAACAAACTTGGAAGCGACAGTGCTATATGCACAAGTACTAGCTCTTGCGGCAGTTTTCACTTGATCAGTTGGCACAAGTTCACTAGGAGCTTAGGCCAACTTCTATGAGCTTTTAGGAGAAGCATTGAACTGTGATGGATGAAAGCTAACTCAAAGGAGGCTAATCTACTTGCAGAAAGAAGCTGAAAGCTGAAAGGAAATGCAAACCCTAGTCTTACCGACTAACCCTACTGGTGCAAGAAAAAAGTTGAAAGTTATAGAAATGGATGCCATTGACTCTTAGGAAGGTAAATTGCATGTGTCTAAGCTACTTCTGAGGTGAAATATGAAAAAAACATCATTTTGTATTTTTGAGTAAGTTGGTAAAGTTATTATGCATGTGCTTTAAGTGTTTTTTCTGTGTAGAGGTGGATTGGCGAAAGGAAATGCTTGTAGGAGGTTAGGAAGGTGAGAAGAGGGCCTAAGGGGTCCCTAGCACCCTTCCAAAGAGTTTCACAGTGATCGGATCTCAAGAAACCACTTTCGTGAGCTTCTACAGGAAGTCTGCAGGGGTTCTACAAGATGTATTGTAGCTTCTACAGGATGTTCTGTAGCTTCTACAGAATGTTCCGAAAAGAGAATTTTAGAGGGTTGATGGAGGAAAACGGTGGGAAAGTGGAAATGGAGGTTGGATAAGAATGTTAAGGGGTCTAGGACCTAGTGAATGAGGCTAAGGAGCGATTAAGGTGATTGGATTTGTTCAAGGATGGAGGGAGCAGTGATGCATATTAGGGCAAAGTGGGAAAATGTGGCAAATGAAGGGCAAGAATCTGAGTTAGGGGATGGAGCAGGTTGTATTGATGAAGGAAGGGTAGGAATGGAGGTATCACAGGTGTTCTGCACGTTATTTTCCAAAACTAATCAACAAAGACTAAAAAAACCAAAGATCTAGCTATTTTGACCTAATTTGACCTAGAAAACATAAGCATGATGAACAGAAGTTTATTGGCAGAAAATCATGTAAAAAAAATATGGAAACCAAGCAAGAACATATCTAAATATGCAAGCACAACTGGTATCAACTTTTCCAACTAAAAAATCTAACACTAGCAATTGCATTGAAAGGCAAAACAGTATTTTTGTGGCAGCAAGGACGCCTTGGTCTCAGCTCACGGTCCCAAGGAGGGAGAGATGAGATGAAGGATTCCTTGGTGGCCTTTTGCAGGTATTTTCCTTTACCAAACTATCAAATCAACCTAAAGTATGAAATGCTATTTCAATCATCAAAAATGAACTAAGTAATAAAGAAAGATTTTAATCTAAATAACAGATTTTATTCTAAGAATGCAGCAAAAACACATAAGAGTGCACAAAGGAGGTACTGGCACTTGGGTTGGGCCCAACCCCAAGACCTATAGCCTCCTAAGGAAGATCAAAGCTGGTGCAAAGTTGGATTCATCTTTATTGATAAAAAAAATAATAGTGACATCCCAAAAACTGTCTACAAGAAAAAGCTTGAAAATGTGCTGAAATGCAGAGCTAACCTACTGACTAAAATCTAACTAACATCTGACTAAAATCGAACTAAAAAAATGACTAACTGAAATGAGGCCCTCAGCCTTTTTATTTATACAAAATCGAGGACCTCAACAATCCTCCTAAAATTTAGGGACTCGGCTACCAAAACTTGCAGTTAACAGCAGTCCTACTTGACTTGCTTGGCTGCACCTCGTGCTCCGAGTTTTTGATTGAGAATTCGAGGTAAGGGCTCATAAATGAAGGGGACACCTTCCTACAAATCCTCTCCCTTGTTCTTCCACAAATTTGGCTGCCAAGTGCTCATTTAAACCTTTGATTTTGTCTCAAAATTGACCAAAAATCTACATAAAGCACACATTAGACTTGTTAGCATAATGACTAACCCAATTCACTCTATTAGCATAACTATAATAAAAAACATGCAATAAACTAATGAGAATGGTGGATTAAGTCGAATTAGGAGGCTAAATGAGCCCATATAATTACCCATTTTTGGGGCTCATCAGAAACATCCAAGGATAAATCTATTCCCAAAACTACGGATCCACTTCATATTGAGTGACCCTTTGTCGAGTCTATACCTCAGATACCAAAAGGTTCTGCCAAATGCACGATTATTAACCCTATTGCTAGGGAAACCCATAATTACTCCATTATTAAGGATCTGGCTCAAAGTCCATGCGCTATGTCTACTTTAGAGGTGCTCCAATCGTGTCCAGCTCAACAAAGTGCTTTATTTTTAGCGATAGGGACAGTTGATCCAAAACATTCTTTAGTGCTCCCTTTTGACATGCTCAATGTCAAAAAGAGATTCCCTCATCATATGGATTTTCAAATAAAGTCTACTTACCGGTAAACTAACATTTTTCGAACAGTTATAGATAAGGGAGCTTCCACGTGCGTCATGTCGATGTCATGTTAGAATGCCATTGGATCACCTTCGGTTGTTCCTTCACCCACACTCTTGATAGCATTTGATGGTCATTCTCATAGGCCACACAAGATTATCCCGGCCTTTCCTATATGTGTTGAAGGAAAGGTTGTTAACATCGAAGTAGAAATCGTTGATGCCAACCTAGATTACAATCTCCTCTTAGGATGAAATTAGATATATGAAATGGATGCCATCGTTTCGACTCTATTTTGAGTCCTCTGTTTTCCTCATGAGGGGGAAATTATTAAGGTTGATCAATTGGATTATTCTCCAGTTGACCCTCATGTAAATTCGTATTCTACTGTTCCGTTGGTGGATAACCTCTGTCAACCTATAAAGAATCTAGGAGTTGGGATGTATTCTTCATTGATGGGTACATTTGATCTTCCCACTCCTATAGCTAGAATCAATGTCAATTCATCTCCAAAGAGTCTTCACGGGAAGAGTTCTTGTGGACTCGTTATTTTTCATACCCTTGGACCTTGCCTTCGCCTACTACCACATTAGATGAAGGACAAGTTGGTGGAATGGAATTTCGTATGTCTGCAATAGAGCTTAGATATCAGTCTATTGTTAACTCTGCAAATGACCATCCTACTCCTTTTTTAGAGGAAGAGTTAGATGGTGATGTGGCCCCACCTTGGACCCTTGACTCTACTTCTACTATGGATTTCTTAGATACAGTTTTACCATCTGAGGAAGAAACCTTAGAAGCAATGATGAGTGTAGATCAACCTTGGGAAGACTTACACCATCATTCATATTTCCTTCCCCCATTGCGAGAAGTCGAGTCCAGGTTCTCCAATCTGCTTACTAGCGATGTTTGTACGGTTTCAAACCATTTGGCTCCAGCACACATCCGTGTCAAAAGTAACATGTCGGTCATTTCAAAAACCATACCGATAAACATCTCTAGGAACCCTAATGTGATAGAAAATGTCTTCATCGGAGCCGAGTGTTCCCCTGAAGAGATTCAAATTTACACCAACCTCTTTAAAGAGTCCTGGGATGTATTTGCTTGGTCTTATGAAGAAATGTCTGCTGTTGATCCATCCATCATTCAGCATGAGATCAAGACGTATGAAAACGCTAAGTCGATTCGTCATAAGCTTTAGCTAGTCAATCCTAGGAAAGCAGCAGCTATTAAAGCTAAAGTAGAGAAGCTGCTCAAGGCAGGTTTTATATAACCCATTCCTCTAACGGATTGGGTTTCTAATCCAGTCCCGGTTGATAAAAAACAAGAAACGATCCATGTATGCAATTACTTTAGGGATTTTAACAAAGCTTTTCTGAGAGATAATCACCCCACACTATTTATTGATCAGATAGTTGATGAATGTGTAGGTAATGAGATTTTTTCCTTCATGGATGGATTCTCCAGTTATAATCAGATATCTATCCATCTAGAAGACCAGCATAAGACATCTTTCATATGTCCTTGGGGTACCTATGCATACAAAAATATGCCTTTTGGTCTTAAAAATGTTGGAGCCACATTTCAGCGGGCCATGTCATATGCTTTCCATGACATCAAGCATGTCATCAAAGCATATTTGGATGATTGAGTTGCTCGTACTTGAAAGAGAACTGATCATCCTAGTCACCTTCGGTTTATTTTCGAGAGATGTTGATTTTTTTTAGAGAGTTTTCGGCGAAATCACATAGAAAATAATTTGTCGACGCGTTTCGAACCAACTAGATGTTGATTTTACAAGATCCGGTTGAACCCAAATAAATGCGTTTTCACGATTACATCTGGTCGGTTGTTAGGGTTCATTGTGTCAACTGAAGGGATTTGAGTTGATCCCTTCAAGGTGGAGGCAATAATTTAGTTGCCTCCCCCGTCTTCCATCCGACAACTTCAAAGTCTTCAGGGGAAGGCAAATTTCTTGAGATGGTTTATATCGAACTATGCTAAGATAACTAAAGGGTTTATGCATTTTCTCAAGAAAGGAGCTCCATTTTTATGGGACGACTTTGCGCAATGATCTTTTGATGCCTTGAAGCAAGCGTTAATCTCTGCCCCACTTTTGAGTCCACCAGATTATGGTAGAGATTTCCTTTTATATCTTGCAGCTACAGAATCAACCATAGGTATGGTTCTAGTTCAGGAAGATTATGCTCTCACGGATCATGTCATTTACTACTTGAGTCGAGGCTTGATAGGCCATGAACTACGCTATTCTCTGGTTGAGAAATTAGCCTTGGCAGCTATCTATGCTATCCAGCGGCTTCGCCATTATATTCTGCTACGCAAAACATTTGTCTTAGCGGTTGTCAATCCTTTCCTATTTGTCCTCAGTAGGCAAGTGATTGGGGCAAAAATAATCGATGGATTGTTATTTTACAAGAATTCGATCTCGAGTTCTTGTCAACCAAGTCTAAGAAATCATTAGTTTTTACGAAATTAATTTATGAGCTGTCTTGTGGAGAAGATACCATTTATGAGGAAATTTTTCCTAGCGAACATCTATTCCTCATCTCTTCACAAGATCCCTGGTATGGAGATATCAGAATCTATCTCCAGACTTCGAAGTTCCCTCCTACTGCCTCCGAGGATGAACGTCGAAAATTATGTCACTTGGCTAAGAACTATGTCATCATTGGTGATACATTATATCGCCGAGGGATTGATTCAATCCTTAGGCGTTGTTTAACCTTAGAGGAAGCAGAGTTTGTGCTTAATTATTGCCACAGTGGAGCTTGTGGCGGTCATCTTTCAGGGCTTGCTACAGCCCAAAAAATCTTGCGTGTTGGCTACTTTTGGCCTTCACTTTTCAAAGATTGTATTGAAGTGGTCAAACATTGCCACCCTTGTCAAGTCTATACTCGGAAGATGCGCTCGCATCCAGCTCCTCTTTTCTTTGTTATCACTGTCAGTCCTTTTATACAGTGGGATATTGACTTTACTACTTCTAATCCGCCTTCAACAGCGAATCACAAGTACATTATTGTGGCCGTAGACTACTTTACAAAGTGGGTTGAGGCCATGCCCACTTATAAAAATGATAGTGAAACAGCGAAATTGTTCCTCTTCAATCATATTATTTCATAGTTCGGTATCCCGAGAGAGATTGTCACTGACCATGGCAGTCAGTTCCAGAACCAACTGATGTCTGAATTGGCTCTTAAATTGAGCTTCTAGCAGGAGCATTCATCTTCGTATTATCCTCAGGCCAATGGCCAAGTAGAAGCCGTGAATAAGTCCATCAAGAAGATCCTACAAAGGACAATTGACAAAAATTGCTCCAATTGACATCTCATGTTGTATCCGGCTCTCTGGGCGTACCAAACCTCAGGAAAGACTGCCACCAGTTTTATACCTTTTCAGTTGGTTTATGGACTGGAATCTATCTTTCCTGTTGAATGTGAAATTCCATCTCTTAAGCTAGCTGTTGAGCTCCTTCCAAAGACATCTAATCTCGAAGGGCGCCTCCTTCATTTGGAACATCTCGATGAGCAACATCGAGATGCCGCCACAATCAATAAGGCTCATAAGAAAAGGGTTAAAACTCAGTACTTTAGAGTTTTCCGTCCTCGAGTCTTTTCTGAAGGCGGCCTTGTCCTGGTCTATGACCAAGATAAAGACTCCTTGGGGACAGGAAAATTCAAGTCCATGTGGCATGGTCTCTTTATATTGAAACGAGTTTTAGAAAAAGGGGCTTATGAATTAGTCACTTTTGAAGGGAGCAAGTTGGCAAAGCCCCGAAACAGGCTCTACCTCAAGAAGTACTTTGCCTAGGTCATGGCCGAGCAATGGCTTCTTTGTATATTTTTGTATTTTTGTACATATCTTATCGGGAGTTTTTGTGATATCGACACTTTTTTAATCTACTTTGGCAGGTGTTGATGGATGACTTGGTCTATTTCGAATTCGTTGATGGCGCTAGTCAACACACTCGAAACCTCGCTTCTGCATCTTGGGTGATTTATTATCCAACTGGTCAGTTGATGGTATCAAGGGGAGTATGTATTGGTCCTGCGTCAAATAATATGGATGAGTATATTTCCGTCATTAATTTACTATCCGAAGCTATTTCTTATGGAATCGATTCATTGGTAGTCTATCTTGATTCACAATTAGTGTCACAATTGAATAACATCTATCAGATTCGAGATCCTTATTTATATCGCCAATATTTGAGAGTGAGGGTTTTGAAAAGATCATTTGTTTATATTACTTATTTGCACATTCCACGATGTGATAATTCATTAACAGATTCTATCGCTAATCAAGCTTTAGATTGGCACATCATTCATTCATCAAGATAAAATCAAACATCAAAAGTCGGAACTGTATATATATAT
>APFE030414138.1:37412-73985 GCA_000404065.3 Pinus taeda | reverse complement strand
GTGCTCAGCATCGATCAGTATCATGGGTCTTTGACTGAGTGGTTTCCCTTGTGTTCGACATCAGCTTTCATTATCACATATTGGGATTCATGCAGTGCCTTGGTTTCCATTTGACCCTATTGGTGGATTCCTCACCTCTGTGTCAGCTTTCATTATTGGTTGGTTCAAAGGGTTTCTATTGTGTGCTAGCTACATCTTGTGTACACTGGAAACTTGCTTCGGTCGGCTTACTACACCTTTTTTCATCTGATTCGTTCCACATTATTGGCCTACGAGTTACACTCGTGCTAGATTGATGAAGGATGCCTTAATGCCTTCCTTCTAGCGGATGTTTCCCTATCGACTATGACTCATTAATCTAGGGCAAAGGTCTAGAGTCCATTTGGCAATACCTTGGGGTTTGTAGTCATCAGTGGCAGATCCTTCACTATCGACAGTGGGAAACCATCATTGTCTCCTGATTGATAGATTCTTACAGGTGTTCGACTTCAGCGCATCTATTCGCACTTGTTGGATTGTACTGGGTACTTTGACTCTCATTATCATTATCGGTGAGTAGTCTCGCGTTTGTTAATGGTATACATCAATGGCCGGTAATCAAATGATTTCTCACATGGTCGACTTCAGATCATTTATTCCCATTGTGTAGAAATGTACCATGGTGGTCAGTGAAGAGCTTGAGTTGCATCAGCATTCTTTGGTTCACTTGTCAGTTGCTCCTGTTGCTGCTAGTTGACACCATTCCACATTATATGTTGCATTCCTTCACAATGACATCCTATATGCTGGCATCCGAGTTGTAATGTAGTACCATATTATTCCATCATGTTCATTTGGTACTATTGGGATCAGTTTTTGACATCAGTGGTCAACTTCATTGATCATCTTCTTATATGTGATATTCAGACATGTACTTGTTCGATCGTGATGAGATGATCCATTATGTACTTTCGATTCTTTATACTTGTATACATAATGGATCTGCTTGTACTTGATATGCAGACATGCTTTACTTTCTCTGAGCATGGGTATGCCTACCTCAGACAGTTGTTTCTTTCTAATCTTCTTTCGTTGGCTTGGTAGGCTGAAATCTGGTGAAGTTCGTCTCAATTTTTGACAGGTTTCCTTTCCATATACTTAATACATTTCGGCCATCATGTTCCCCTTCTGACCTAATATATTAGGGGGCATTTGTTATAGTTCCAAATATCACCTTATGTATTTGTGATTCTTGTTTTATGGCCTAGGGAAACCCCTCCTTCCAAACTTGGTCCAAACATTCAAAAAACTGTGTTTTACTCCCTGTACGCGACTTTGCCCTATATTAAACGCGTGTACATGCAAGACAGTCTATACCCAACCCACGTATATGTCTTAAAACACTTTAAAAAATTAAATTTTCTTAACTATGGGCAAAGATCATGGGTTTTACTTATTGATTACCTATTAGTGCCCGTGGCCCAACTGTTCCCAACTAAAAAACTACTTTGGGAGAAGTATAAAAAGACTTCAATGGGAACGCCTTAAGGAGGAGAGAAAATAGAGAATTACTCTACTGAGATTATCCCCTGATCAAGTTTGAAGATCCATGTGCTTCAAGCACTTCCCCAAGTTCAAGAAACCCTTGTTTCCTTGAGAGTTGATATCCTTTCACTTGTGGAGATATCCTTGTGTTGGTTATGGAAGGAGCCTTTTGAAGACCGGGACTAGACAGACCTGGAGGATAGTTTCGCTTGGAGCTGGAAGAGGAAGACTCAGGTGAACTCTTTCTATGTTTTTGTTATACTTATCTACAATAAAAGAAACATTGTCTTGTTCCTAATATCAACTTTGTTCATGCATCTGATGTTATTGTTATGGTTTATGTGTGAATGACTAGTTCAATGTATAACTAACCTTCTACTTATATGTTATAAATTTTATTTCACTATGATGCTTTATCTATATGCTACTGTGTGTCTTTGAATTAGTTGTTTTGTAGGTTCAAAGATCATGAGGAGTTGCAGAGGGTTTGAACCATGGCTGGAACTACCGGAACGAAGGACCCCCTTGTATGTACATCCTCGCATAGTTTACTCATTTAAGCATTTTGCCTGAGTTATTTGCTTGTTTCTTGTTGTAGATTACTCCTGCTTTGCTAGGGTTCTGACCCAAAGCCCTAGGGGACTTTATCCCTTAACTACTATGAATCGAGATTCATATTTTTCACTCAGTCCTAATCCTAAGGATTATGAGAGCACTAGCTATGAAGGGGAGTATGAAGAGTTTCTTGCAAATGATCATTTTAGAGGCACAAATGTGAATAAAACATTTTCTCTAAGTGAGTGTCTCAAAGGCACTCATGGTGATGACGAATTGAATCCTCCAAGGGATGATTTCAAAAGTACAGATGAAAATGGTGAAGAATTTTTTCCAAGTCAGGATTTCAAAAGCGCAAATGTTGGTAGTGAAGAATTTCCTTCAGGTGAGGATGGTAATGAATATTTTCCAAGTAATGATGGTGATGAATTTCCTAACTATGTTCAAAATTATCATAATAAGGATAATATTCCTCCTAATGATGATGAAAATTCTTCTAAAGGGAATAATGAAATGATGGAGACGTTGTAAGCAAATATTGTATCTAGGAGTAGGAATATACTTTTTCATATCAATCCAAAATATTCCAATTATACAAGGCTTAGGACAGAATATCTCACAAGTAGAAGTTCTATCGGTGATCTGATTTCAAGTGAATGTGGTCGAAAGGATTGCTTGAAACATGTCTTTCGAGTTTGCTTTGGAGCAAAGGAAGAGATATTTGTCAATGAATAAAAGCATGCAAAATTCATATTTAGTGGGTTGCATGCAAAATACACTAGCGGGTTATGATTATCATATTGGGAATGTATTGCTATGTAGAAATGCTTTAAAAATGCCACATTCAATTGGTAATTTTCATTTGTCAAGAATCCAAGAAATACTGGAAAAAGATTCTACATTTTATTCAGAAGTACGTTATAGAAGAGACGTTGGGCCATCAACAATTGCTGCAATGTCATGGATGAAAGACTTATTTTCAAAGCATGGAGAGTGTGTGCCAAATAAAGACATAATACATATTCCGAAAAAAATCTCAAGAGGAGAAATATACAGCTTATATAGAGAATATGCAGAAGGTGTTGATGGAGATGATAATTTTATTACATATTCATATTTTACAAGGATATGGAAGAACGAATTCAACAATGTTCGTATTCCTAAGAAGATAAGGATGGGGGTTTGCAGTACATGTGCTTCTCTTAAATAAAAAAGGGATAAATGTCAAGGGGAAAAAAGAGGCATGCATTCATAACATTATTTTTAAAAATTGGATACTTATCGACTATGAAAATATATTTATTAATAGGTTTCTATTATTTTATGTGCAGATTCCATTGATAAAACACTTCAAGAGCATCGCAATCAGCAGACAAGTGAAAGACAAAAATTGTATAAGCATCGAAAGAAGTGTTATGATAATCCAAATAAATATTTGAGTTTGATAATTGTTGGTATGGACCAAAAGAAAACACTTATGCCACATTTTTCTGCACACCAAAAAATTTACAAGAGGAAAATTTTATTCAATTTCACTTGTTTGGTTGAATGGTATTTAATGGGAAGATGTTGCCAAGGGTTTACTTCACAGCTTCAAATATTCATATGATGCAAATCTTACCATAACTATAATCCATGATATGGTTTCTCATTGGTCTGGTATTCTTCCTGAAGTTTTGTATTTGCAATTAGACAATGCAAGTCGTGAAAACAAAATTTTTGGATATCTAAACACGCTTGTTGAATTACGAATTTTTAAAAAGGTAAAGGTTGGCTTCCTTCTTGTTGCGAACACTTATGACCATATTGATCAAATGTTCAGTCATTTTTCAGTAACATTGAGGAGGAAGGATGTTGGGAGTCTACCATCATTAATTGAATGTATTAAGAAATCATACATTCCAAAGCCTATTTTTCATGTGTTGGAAGAAACTATTGACGTGTGAAGGTTTATTCTGGGATCGCATGGTGAGGAGAAATGCATTGAACAACTTAATGACATTAGCTTCCAGCATCAATTTCGTATCAAAAAAATTGATGGAAAAACACTTATATGGGGAAGAAGTATTTAGTTGTTGCAGAATGGGGGTCATCATCAAGTTTAGCATTTTTGAAGTTCATTCCAGATCATCCAATATTTGCATCAAAGATATTATTATTACAATCATTGGTTGAACTCCATAATGCACGAAGACATAAGAGAGATATAAATTATTTTGAATGCCTAGAATAAATTAAAAGATGTATTAGAGATACATATGAATACTTTGATGTTGTTGGTTCAGTTTGGTGGGAGTATTTCTTCAATAATCAAATTGATATCATTTCAAGAACAAGAAATGAAGATACACTTTTAAAGAATCCATTTATTTGTCCACAAAATATTCCAAATGAACAAGAGGAAAGACACATTGTTGAAGAGCAACAATCTCAAGGTATTATTAATTCTTCACAAGTATAGGAAAGAGAAATCTATATTGGTTCTAGTAGATCACGTGCACAACGTGAAGCCATGGAAGACCTTTACAAGGGTTTTGTGCAAGATGTTAAGGAGGGTTGCATGGTAGAAGTATTAGCAGATAGAGATCCACTTGGTTATCCATTATGGGTTGCCAAGGTTATCAAGGTCATTAAAGAAAATGAATATATTACAGTTGTTGAAGTACATTGGTATGCCACAAATACCGACCCATTCAATTGTGTGTACAAGCTAGAGATGGTAGTTGATAAACAAATTGGAAAAAAGTGAAAAAGAAAGGGTACAAATATAAATCGTCGTCGTACAGACCTCTTAAAATTGGAGGATGTTGACATACTTGTTTATGAATTCAATTTAACAAAGAGAGGAATTGTTCGCTTCAGGACCATAGATCTTTTGAAGAAGTTGCTACCAGAAGAAACAGCAATGAGATGGGAGTCTACTGAAACTAGTTGTAGATATAGAATACCTTTGGAACCTGAAATGTTGGGCATGCATGTTGACTCATATGGGGCTCTAGTTAATGAAAGAGAAGAATATGGGTCATCTTCATCTACATCCAGTCATTCATCCGAAGATGTAGATTCTGATGGTGTACTAGAACCTATGAGTGATTTTGAATAAATTTTTAAGACATTTTATGTAAATGATGTTTTCATGGTAGCTTGAAATAAATATTTTGACTTCCATATGATCTTACATGAAGTTATGAGTCATTTCTATATTTGATGTATTATATGTTTTAATTATGAAGAATTCATCTCTTTAGAATATTCACAATGCAATGTGAATGCAATAATGAAATACAAAAATAATTATGTTATATTCAATCTACCAAAGATGATATTTTAATTAAAAGTAAAGAAATATTAGAAATTAATGTTGTTTTTTTAATTATACAATGATATTGCCATGATATTATTTATTGTTATCATTTGGCATAAGATATTTTTAAAAATGTTGAAATTTTAATGCCTCATTAAAAGGAGACACTTCGTTTTGATGGTTGATTCTTAGGTTTTTGTTGCAATAGGATAAGTTGTCTTAGGCTAAGATTTGAAAAGAGCTATAGTTTTAGCCTTTAAAATAAAAATTACTCTTGGAATAATGAATCTTTTATTTACTTGTTCATTTTTAAAAAATGTTTTAGTCATATAATTTGTCCATAATTTCATGGTTGAAATATGTTAAAAACTTAAGGTTTTTAATTCCATGGTTGAAAATTTGTCAAAAGCTTAAGGTTTTTCTAAGTTATGGTATTTTATCTTTAATGTTATTGTTGAAAACAATTACAATTTTAGGGTTTTTTAGTGTCAAGATATTTTATCTTTAACAACATGGATGGAATTTGTTGGAATTATAATGCTTTGAGACATGATATTTTATCTTTAACATCATGTTTGAGAATTGTTGGAATTTTATTGTTTTTCAAAGTCCTGATTTTTTATCTTTAATTCCATTGCTAAAAAGTGTCAAAATTGTAACTCGGTTTGTTGTTTTTGTTGTTCCAACATCAACACTTATTGTTTTGAGGGTGTTTTTCATCCATTTTGCAAAAAAAAATGGTTTTTACTTCATTTTAAAAAATGTTGAAAATTTACCCTAAAAAAAAACATCGTTCTGGCATACATAATTTCGTTTTTGGGTTGTTTTTTCATGTTTTTTTGGGATTTTGGGGATAGAGTTCTCATTTTGAGGTAATAGTTCTCGTTTGATCAGTAACTTTGTTAATAGAAATTATGGAAAATAACTCTAGCTAAATCATGTTATATAACCAACGTTTTGTTACAAAAACATGCATCTACAGGAAATTCTAAGAAAAACAAAGCTATTACAAGAAATTAAAGTATTCACAACCTGCGTACCATTTGACAAAAATTATTAACAAAGTAAATTCAATCACACGTAAACTCATAAAAATACTTAAAATAACCAATACAACATATACTAGGGGGGGCTCCTAGAACATGTTGTAATAGAAAATACTCAGAAACTAGAAAGGATCGTTACACTACATCATAAAAGGGTCTCTTTATATTAACACATCTCCAAGACCTAATACACAATAACAGTATTGTTAAGGAATAACAAGTGAAAATGTCTAACTAACTCTATTTCTTCCTAAGTCATCCCTTTTAAACAAAAACTACTAACCTGGAACCGAATTTTCCCAAACATGGGGTTCAAATCAGTGTATCAAGTAGATTAGAATATATAAGATAAATAGTAGTGATCTAGTATGGCTATGGATAATCCTCCTTGGTCCCTTTTGACTTCAAACCCTTATTCTCAAGCCATGCCACTCGAATTCCAACTGTTAGAGATAATTTTGTTGATTTCCTTAACAGATTGTAGGAATGTATGAATGGACACCTTATGTTGACTCAGCGTTGACTTAAGGGTTGTGATTGACTTCAAGGAGGCCAAATAGATATTTATACATATTATGAATACTTTGGATTTCCTCCCAGTGTTAAATTCAGATTTATTGATGTGGGACCATGATCCAGATTTATGAAGGAACTAAATGAAATATAAATTTAAACGAAAACACAGAGATACAATGAAACAAAACTTCAATTAATAAATAGCAAATGTTGGAAATTGTTTACATGTAGAATGAAAACAAACTATCTTGGCCAATGGTAGCTTATCTCTAAGAAGAGATGTGATGGCTTCGTGCCTTCTAAATTGTATTACAACGAAGCTTGGAGGTCTATTTATCATGAAGAAACATTGAGAAACTCTCAACATAAAAAAAAAAAACATAACCCTAGGAGATGAAGCACCAAACGGTATGGGCCCCAATGGGGTTAGTTGGAATATCAACTCCCTCGGGTCGTAACTTTGGCATACGATCTTCGTTTGCATTCACGATATCCAGTTAGAAAGGTCTATTCGAGAGCAATAACTTTTGACTGCAAACGTAGTTAAAGACTTACATTTGCATGTTTCCCCAAAAAACGTCAAATAGGGCCTCAGAATGACTTCCAAAGTTCAGGACCCGGAAACTGCCAAAAATAGAAAATCGTCGTAATAGAAAATTGTGTTGAAAAGTAGGAAACTAATCAAAAACAGTGTTGGTGATCCAAGTGGAATAGGTGGGTGGACACCAATATTCACCTGGATCAATCCTCTCCCCTTAGGAAGCAATGGTCCCCATCGCATTGAGTGCCTCCATGAGGTGAGGAAACTTCTGCTAAACTCAGCCTTTGGTGAGACACTTGCCTTGGTGTAGGAATTGATTGGATTTTACAACCCAATACAGTTGAATCCTCTGTTGGCAAGTGTTCTTAATTTGTGTTTCCATGACTTGATCAATTGTGGCATGTTCAATGCAATTTGGGTTAAGCTCTATTGGTGCCAAATGTTCAACAATGCCTGATGTGGCCAAAAATGGTGGAAAGTATGGCCAAAGGTGGTCCACATTGAATACTAGGTGTAGGCCTTGATGATGGTGTAAGGCCTGTATCAGAGTGGTTGAAGCTTCTAATGGGATTCGGTAAGGTGTTCCTTCTGCAAATGCAACCAAACCTTGTCACCCACTTGAAACTGATCCGGCACCCGATGTTGATCATGTAGTTGTTTATACTTAGCACTATCTTTATCCAAGATATCATGAACCTGCTGGTAGATGTGTTGAATTTATTCAATAAAATTGATAGCTTTATCAGCCTTAGACTGGACATGAGCATATTCTTCTTGGGTAGTTGCAAGAGGCATTGCAACACCAATGCGACATAATCATTGAAATCACAGGCCCACTTGAAAGGTGTTGTTTCTAGATGAGCTATGGAAAGATTTATTGTAGTTGTATTGAACATATGGGATACTCTCATCCCATGTTTGTGGATTCTTAGAGTTGTACATGCGCAGTATGTGCACTATCAGCCTGTTGACGACCTCTGTTAGGCCATCAGTCTGGGGGGTGGAAGTCAGTCCACTTGGTGAGATTGGTCTCCAACAATGCCTAGAGGCTCGACCATAATGCATTTAGGAACCTGTTATCCCAATCTAATATAATGGTATATGGGATCCCAAAATGTACCCACACTCATTCGAAGAAGAGCTTGGTGGTGGATTTTGTTGTGATACTCTTCTTGGATGTAGCCAATATGGCCATCTTAAATAATCTATCAATGATCGCAAACACACAGTCATTACCATGCTTGGTAGATGGAAGGCAAGACATATGGTCCATGGAGATGGATTCCCAAGGTTAGCTAGGAGTAGGAAGAGGGGTGTACAGGCCTTGCTTCTTAATGGTTGGCTTAGCGATGGCACATATAATGCAGGATCTAATATATTTGCCAACATCTCGTTGGATTTTTGGCCAATAAAAATACTTCTGCAGTACTGCCACTATCTTCTCCACACCAAAGTGCCTTGCAACCCAGTTGCAATGCACCTCCCAAATCAACTTGGCACACTCGCTTGAAGGAACACAAATATGTCCCAAATAGTACAACAGTCCATCCTAAAGGTTGAAGTATGGAATTGGCTCTCCAACCATCAACATCTTGTAGGTGACAACGAATTTCAGTTCAGTATCATATAATTTTGGCCATCCAGAGGTCTCATGCCCAAAATAGTTGAGAACGGTGCTAAGTGCCACAATCAGGGGTTGATTGAGGCAGCCTTCAATGTGATTAGTGCTTCCCTTCTTGTATTTAATGTCTGGATGAAATTTTTGCAGATGTGTGGACCATTTCTAATGGAAATCATTTTGTTATTTCCCCTATGTGTGCATATATTGAAGAGGCTATTGATCTATGTGGATGATCATCTCCTTATCTAGAATATAATGTTTCGATTGTCAGTGAGCCTGCATAATAGAATGCATTTCCTTATCATAGGTGTGGTACCTTCAAATAATATCAAAGACTGTCTCACTATGATATACCATTGGATGCTCTTGTGGAGTGGGGACTACATAATAGCATAATCGAAGGTATCTGTCTCAATCTAAAATGGTCGTTGCGGGTTTGGCACGGTGAGGATTGGTGTCGAGAAAAGGCGGTGTTTCAGTTCGATGAATGATTCCTTTTGTGACTAAGACCAAAAAAAAACTTTGATTTTTCTCTACCCTTGGTAACTTCACTTAAGGGCCAAGTGATATGAAAGAACCCCATTACAAATCTCTAGTAGAAATTAACAAGGCCCAAGAAGTTGTGCAGCTCTATTAGAGTCGACGGGGCTGACCAATCCCAAATGACTTGGATCTTAGCTAGATCCACATGCACACCTTGCTCATCAATTATGTAGCTCGTATATTGGACCTAGTCCATGCCCAAGGAGCAATTCTCTAGGTTGGAGCAAAGCTTGTGATGTCGTAGTGTTTGAAGGATTTGTCAAATATGTTGTAAGTGTTATGCCCAAATCTTGTTGATGATGAGGATATCATCCATATATACAACCACAAACAAGTTGGTGAAAGGCCACAATATTTCATCCATCAACCTCATAAAATTTGTGGGGGCATTTACTAACCTGAAGGGCATGACCAACCACTCAAAGAGACCCTCCTTGGACTTGAAGGTGATCTTCCATACATGTGTGGGTTCTATTGGAACTTGGTGATACTTGGAATTCAAATCAATCTTGCTGGAGTACTTAGCCCCCTTGAGTTGGTCAAGAATGTCATGAATCCATGGGATTGGGTATATGTTCCCAACTATGATTATTTTTAGTGCCTAATAATCAATGAAGAGTATCCAGGGCCCATCTTTCTTCTATACAAGTACAATTGGACTCCCACAAGGTGAGGAACTTGGCCGAATGTACCCTTTTTGTAGCAACTCCTAGTGGATTTGTCACTTGATTTCCTCATTTTCCAAAAGAGAGAAATGGTAGATTGGACCATTAGGTAGATGTGCTTTGGGAGTCAGATCAATTGCATTCCTGACCTGATAGTGTAAAGGAACCCCTATAGGTGAGGAGAAGATGTCCCTACACTCTTCCACAACCTTATCCACTTACTTTTGTTGCGTGGAGGGGGCCTTTTTGGGGATCGTGGATGTGGCTATGATCTTTCCCTTACTTTGAGAGAGAATTAGGAAGAAAACAAATTTCCTAGTTTGGGAGATGATCTTAATACATTGCTTAGCATAGATCAAGGAAATGGTAGTAGGTAGGGATACCTGTGGTATCCTGTATAAATTTCGACCCAAAGTAATAACAATAGTATGAGGTGTGGATTCATACACATCATGTTGTTTCCACAAATATGGTTGACCTAATAAAAAGTCACAAACATCAAGAGGAGAAACATCACATAGTACCTCATCTGTGAAAGTCTTGATGTTGTAGGGAAGGTGGAAGCACTGACTAAAACAGATATCTTGCCCTTGCTGGAGCCACCATATGGTGTATGGTTATAGGTGTGGTGTTGATGAAAAGCCTAATAAATTAACAACCTTTGCTGAGATGAGGTCCTTTTGGCTCCCATTATCGATAATGAACTGCAACAGAGCACCATTCACCCACATTTGTGAGTGGAAGAGCCGCTTACCCTCCTCTACATCTTCAAGCTCACTTTTATTTACCCTAGTGGTGGTAATGATGGCATTGGGTTCTGCATCAATGATCTATTTCCCCTTGTTGGGTTCTAGATCAGATTCAAAACATGCATTTGATTTTGAAGCTTTCAACTCAATCATTAGTGACTACTTTGTGTGTCATTCATTTGTGTTGTGAGTAGGGCTCTTATGGAACTCACACCACTTTTGCATGCCTTTCTTCATCTTCCCATTGCCATTATTTTCTTGTGGCTTCAACGGATTTTCCTAGGTCAATCCACCTTGGTGATGTCCTTTTTTATACGGTTTGGAGGTACCTTTTCCCTTCCTTGGATTCAGATATCCAAAGTCTCACTTCTTTTATTTAAATTTTTGCTCGATCTTGACAACATATCAGTATACTACGCCAAGTGAGAAGATGTCCAAGAGCTCCATTTCAGCTTGGATGTATTTGTGTAGGCATGCAGATACTTGAGCATCAGGTGCCACTCAGAGTCCTTGATACCCAGTTTCGTGTGTAGGGTATGAAATAAATTCATGAAATTTGACACTTCTTGGTCCCTTTCTTGTCATAATGTGGTCCATTTCATGTGCTTTAATTCCTAGCTCCCAATAGGGTAATGTTCCTTAATGACATCTTGAAAAGAGTCCCAAGACGGTGTGGCTGAAAATAATGAGGATTACTCTCATCCTTATGTTGATCGTAAGTTCCCCACCAGTCATTGACATGGGGGGAGCCTTAAGGAGTGAAACAGTAATATTTTTTCTATTGGAAAAATTATGGACTGAAAAAATATCCTTCTAGCAGATTTATCCATCTATCTAGAGCATCTACATCTATCTAGCCTTCAAATATAGGAATGTCAAAGTTAACTTGTACCTTAAAGGGGGTGGTGCCTCCAAAGTGATTTCTGGATGAAAATGCTTCACCCATTGGCATCCGCAAAAGGATCTGGGAAAAATTATCTATCGTTTCATTCATTTTTCACTCAAGGGCATCTTCGAGCAACAATTTGAAAGGATATCCTACTCCCTCTTCTTTCTTTTCTTCCACCATGGAAATTTGTCATGGTCAGTGACGTTGGTCTTACAAGGGTTCAACCAGTTCTAGTCCCAACTCCTTATACCCCAACCTCTTTGGGGACATGCACAGGAAAAAGAAAAGACCAGACCAATCTAATACAACCAATCCATATTTATGAAGGAATGAAATGAAATAAATATTTAAACAAAAACATGGAGATACAACGAAACAAAACTTCAATCAATAAATAGAAAATGTTATAAATTGTTTACATGCAAAATGAAAACAAACTAACTCAGGTGATGGTATCTTATCTTTGAGAAGAGATGTGACAGCTCAATGCCTTTTAAATTGTGTTACAATGAGGTTGAGAGGCATTTTTATCATGAATAAACATTTATAAACCCTCAACATCCAAAACCTAACCCTAGGAGATCAAGCGCCAAAAGGTATGGTCCCAAATGGGGTTAGTTAGAACGTCAACTTCCCAGGGTCGTAACTTTGGCATACGATCTTCAATTGGCATGCATGATATCCTGTTAGAAAGGTCTATCTAAGGATGACAAATTTAAATTACAAATGTAGTTAAAGACGTAGGTTTTTTTGTTTCCCCAAAAAAACATCGTTTAGGGCCTCAAAATGGATTTGGAAGTTCTAGACCCGAAAACTGCCAAAATAGGAAACAGTGTTGAAAATAGGAAATTGACTGAAAATAGTGCTAGGGGTCCAAGTGGAATAGGCAGGTGACGACCAATATCTACCTATACCATACCATTTAAACAACCTTGGAGGAATTGCAAAGATTCTCCTTCGCTGATATTTCTTATTGCAGGAAATTCCTGTAGCTAATAATTTTTCAAATTAGTGACTCAATAAATGTTTCTAACTAATATTCATAAATTAAAAAGAGAAAAAAATTATATGAAATATGATTACCTTTATTATGCCCTTTTCATGCCATTACACTCATAAAATAGGTAAAAAAGTATGATTTTTGGTTTAAAACTTAGGATAAAAAGGTTAAATAAGATGGTGAAATGGTATCAAAATTAACACTCAACAACATCCCCACCTTCATCTGAGGTGGTTTTCGCCTCTACAAAAGGAGCATCATCCAATCCCTTTCCTTTCTCAATAGTTTTCTATCTACAATATTTTTTGTAGTCCCCTTATTTTCTGCATGTCCAGCATACTTTTACAAATTTTCTTGGAGATTTAGATCTTGCTCTAAATTTAGATCTCTCACTTAAGGACTTATTCCTAATTCTGCTATAAGAGCATCCTCTTATAGACAATGAATCTTTGTTCTGGCTCTCCATATTTTTGCGTCTTGTCTCCTCCGACAACAAGGATGAGACTATTTCAACAAATTTTAATTTTGTTGCAGTATTGCTTATGGAAACAGCGAAACTATCTCACAAGTCTGGTAGAGAACACAATATGAAAATGCACTTATTTTCATCTGAAATTTTTATATCAATGGATAAAATCGAATTATCATAGTATTGAAGGTGTCCAGATGCTCTGTCATTGAGTCTCCACCCTTCATCCTTAGGTTATACATGTTTTGCCACATGAACAATTTGTTCATCATGGACTTAGATTGAAACAAAGCCCCTAACTTGTCCCACAAAGCCTTTGTCATAGCTTCTCCTGACACATTCAATAATACTTAATCTAAGAGACACAATCATATTGTGCTCTTTTCCTTCTGATCCAACTTCCTTCAGTCTTCTGTTGATATCCCTATTGGTGCCATACCTAGATCCACAACAATCGATTAATCTATATTCACTTATAGATCATCAATCTTGAGCTTCCACAACTAAAAAAAAAAATCCATTTAAACTTCTCGGTCATTTTTTTCCATGGTTCACCACAAGAACCAATTTGGAAGATCTCCCACTATAATAAGGTTTTCCAAAAACCTAAGTTATACTCGTTAGCTACAAAGGTGTCACCTTGAAGCTAAAATTTATATGATACCAAATGAAGGTTTTAACTTTGTACAAAAATTACCTACAAGTGAATTCTTAAGAAATATAAAATACACATTGGCGAGAATAAAAAATATACACAAAGATTTTTCTCCTGGAACCGAAAACTGGGAAAACCAGACTGATTTTTCATTATATTCCTTTCAATGTTACAATACATTATATACATGTTGAAGAATTCATAAACCCCCAATCCAATAATCTTGGATTACAACATAACCATATTTTCCTTGATAAGATCTACATAATACCATAGGAAAATCCATCATGCATAAAACCATTGTCAAAACCATGGGTGGGTCTACCCACTATCTTTGGGTTTTCCCAACCATTTTAAGCTTTGCCCAAACAAACATAGTTGTGCAAAGAATATAACACATACCCACCAACTTCACTTACCGCCATTGCAGTCATATATGGCCCCTTGTCATTTACATCATGCCTTACCTTTGCTTTGTGAATTACCTTTCTGATAGAGACCACTACGATGTGTGGATTTACCTTGCAAGTAGTTTTGCTTCATCATCCTTATGATGGTTCCATAAGTTCCTAACTAGATGCTTCCCATACCACTCATTTCTCTAGGATAAGCTCCCTTTGCATTATTTTCATGCTTATTAACTAATGAAATATGATAAGTTTACTCTTCTCCATTTCCCTTTCTCGTTAAAATAATGGGAAGGATACCAAGCACACTACTACCTCTTCTTTGAGCTCATTAAACCACGAATAAGACACTTCTTGGAGCATATTTTTACCAATTTTTTTAGCTCACTAAAATCTCACAAAAAATACACCTTGTCGAATATCCTTTTACCTCTTTTCTAGGCTCATTAAAAACTCATGGAAAAGACATCCTATCAAGTATCATTTTATCTCTTTTTCAAGCTTGTTAAAACTGAACAAAAATGAAACCAACAAGCCTACGTGTTTTCTCTTTTGTGTTCATTAATCTATTAAGGAGATACAAACAAAAAAGGGGCAAGGGATGGAATATTCTAATGTATTGCTAACAAAAACAAGAGGGCAGTGTCAGTCACGTTACCCTTAAACATAACATATGTTTGCATCATTTTCCTACATATGGGTTATAGATTTCCTAGGAGTTATAACATACATATGGGTATTTTTGCTCCTCAAGTTGGCTACTCTTCTAATCATTATGGAGAATTATTTAATGCCTCCTACATTGTTGCATGATATCATGTGGTGCTCATTAATCAATGCTGCAAAATCACTTTTGTGTCATTCCCTATCTTTTTTAGGGAAATATAAACCCCAATCGACCATTTTACAATCCTTGTTGATATTTTGTGTTAGTCATCCCTTTGTTAGATGTACTTGATGGCCTCATTTATTCACATCATCTCTCGATATGTTTCATGTCAATTGATGGTGGATACATTAAGATCCTCCTTTGACAAATCTCATCCTATTAATATCAACTCATTATCTAGGAGTGGGGTCTAGAAACTAGTAGTACCTTGGAGCTTGCAATCCTCAATCATAGGTTTCCTAGTAATCAACAATGGGTTTTACTCATTGATCCCTAATCATTTGATTCCAAGAGTGTTCGACATCATCTCATCTATTTACTCTTAGTGAATTGTGCTAGATAGCTTAGGGTCCATTTTCTTTATTGGTGGGTCCCATCATGACTCTTAACGATATACCTTATTGACCTCTAATCAGGTGGTTTCTACCATGCTTGAAATCAACTTAACAATTTGCATTATATAGATTTGTACCATTAGGGTTGGGACGAATACCTTGGTCTTGGGGATATCTCACTCTTATGGCACCCCTCCTAAGTTGTGATGGAGTATGTACCATGTCATGTATTCTGAGGACCAATCTAGGGTACCTTTCTTCTATGTGCCCTATGTCCCATTGATGTATAGTGTTACATGGATCCACACTATACTTGTTGGTGGCTATAATATCTTTCTTGATGGCATGGGTCTCTTCTTCCTTCATGGCCATGTATTTAGCATTTCAAGTCATGGATTTGTGGTGTATAGTTATGGAAGCTATGCTCAGTTATTTCTTATGTCAAGCATGGGTTTTTCCACCTCTAGTATGATCTATCTATGACTTAGTCTTGATTGTTTGGATAAATCTTAACTAGTTCCTTGGTTTTTGGTTCCATGCATGCATTTCTCTTAAACCACCATATCATAATACATTTTAGGCCATGAGTTTCTATTTTGGACTCCTACATTAAGGGGCATCTATTATCAAATTATATGTCACCATTAGGGTTGGAAAGGGACCTTGTCTTAACTCACATTAGTCGAGGGCTAAGATTCCATTCCCATATCCCTAAATGGGTCCATCTCTTTGGAAAATGAGAATTTCAACGCTTTGTGCTAGTTACCAAGGACAAATGCAATTCTTCCCATCATTACTTGCCCTTAGCGAAGAAGAAATGAAGGGTCAAAACTTCGAATTTGGTTTCTTGAGATGATGAATTCGAACTAGGATGAGATAACTTAGCATGGGGTCAATAATTTAATCCCTTACCCTAACTTCTCTTAGCCCCAAGTGTCTTTATTCAACCTCCGAGTTCTATGAGAAGCCTAAAAAATGAGACCCTTCAAGGGGGGTGAGAGATATAGAAAAACACAAGTTCATACCCTTCTTCTAGTAGATGTATTAGGAACACTTCCTTGTATTGTTGTGGTGAGACTAGTCATAGAAAGTAAAACAAGGAAGATAATAAGTTGAGGTATTAAGGAAGGACTCTTTCTACATGAGGTATAATTGAAAGGTGTTTCTTTGTTAATGGATACTTCTCTTGTCTCATAATTGTCTCATGTTATATGATGTGAAATTGGATTTGAATGTGTTTGGATATTCTTATTAGATCTATCTATGACACTAACAAATCTTTGTTTTGAAAGATATTTTTGATTTTCCTTTGCTTTTATGTGTGTAGGTTACAAAGGTTAATAGAAAAAGTAAGATCTACAGGGGTTGGAGCGGGATTTTTCAAAGCTAATCCTGTTATATCTCATATCAACAAGTATGACTGAAGGTATGCATATAAATCTTCTTTTATTTTCATTTATGCAAGGCATGTTATGTCATATATCTAGGAGTGCATTGTAAGGTGTTTACCACGTTGTCTAGCATATCTAAAGGCAATATATATGCACCAAATCTTCTTTTCCAAAAGGAAACTTTTGTGTGAACACTGCCAAAACTTTCCTATGAATGTGGGGTCTCAATCCAAAACCATAGTAGTGGGCATACCATGTAACTTGAAGATATGATCCATGAAGGCCTATGCAACCGAGGAAGGAGTGAACAGATAAGCTAGGACACAAAAATGAGCAACTTTTGGAAGTTGATCTACCACCACTATAATCATTGTTTTGTTTCCCACTTTTGGAAGTCCAATAATAAAATCCAATGAAATGTTTATCCAAATGTGTGTTGGGAATGGTAAAAGGTTGCAATGCCCTTGGTAAATTTACCATATCTCCCTTGTTTCTTTTCCAAGCATCACAGGATGCTAAAAAATCCTCAACATTTGTTTTCGCACCTTTTCGGAAGAATGAATACTTAGTTCTTTCATAATTTTTATGAAATCTAGAATTACTTACTATTGGAAATGACTGTAGCTCCTCTAAAATTCATTGCTTTAGGATTGAATAATTTTCCAAAAAAATGCACCCTTTATATTGTAATTTATCTTATTGCCATGTATGACTTGTAGGAAGTTCATGATCTATTTGAAGATTTCGGATGAGTTTCCTTAAAGTATTTTTTGCTAGGAATTCCTTGCAGGCTTCCTCAAGTCATCCTAGACTTGAAAATGACAAGGCTAGGAGTGGCCCATCCTCATCAAATTGTATAGGTAAAGAAATGGCCACAACATTTTCTTAACCCTTCTTATATATGATCTTATAATCATGTTCCAATATCTTGGTTGCCCATTTATGTTACTATAGTGAATACAATCATGCTTTAGGAAGTACTTTAGAATATGATGGTCAGTATTGATCTAAAAATGCCTCCCTGTGAGATATGTTCACCAAGTCTCTAGTGCATGAATGATAGCCAGCATTTCCTTCTCATATGTGGATTTTCCCAAATTGTGATTACACAATTTCTTACTAGTCAATGTCAAGGGTCATCCTTCTTCTATCAACATTGACCCTAGCCCTCTTCATAAGACATCACATTCCAAGACAAAGGTCTTATTAAAGTCAGGTACTTCTAATACTAAAATAATGTGCACAAGTTCCTTTAAAGTAATGAATGGTTGTGTGGATCCTTTACCCTATAAAAAGGCATTTTAAGGAGTGAAGTTAGGGGAGCTACAATTTTTCCATAATTTTTGACATATTTTTTGTAGTAGCCTATAAGTCCTAATAATCCCCTCAATCTCTTCATTGTTTTGGGTCATGGCCAATCTTGCATAGCCTCCACTTTATTGGGATCAACTCATACTCCTTCTTGACTTACAATGTGACCTAAGTATTCAACCTCAAGGGCCCAAAAGTACATTCTTAGTGATTCACAAATAACTGCTTACCTCTCAAAAATTGGAGGCACTTATCAGCATGCTCTATGTGTGATTATCATGCTTTACTATATATCAAGATATTAAAAAGTTGACAGAGCATTAAGAAAATTGAAAGGCGCCGCTAGAAACTCATAATGACCTTCATGTGTTATGAAAGTTTTCATTGGGATGTCCACATCTTTCATCCTAATTTGGTGGTATCTTGAACATAGATCAAGCTTACTGAAAATATTTTCTCTGGGAACTTCATCCAAGAGATTGTCAATAAATGGGATGGGAAATTTGTCCTTGATTGTTAATTTATTGGGAACCCTAAAATCAATACAAATGTGCCAAGAGTCTTCCTTTATTAACACCATGACTACAAGTGATAAACAATGGCTTGTACTAGGAAGTACAACCCTTGCCTCCAATAGTTCCAAAATGATCTTTTCTATTTCATTCTTTTTTGCAAAATGGTTTCCATGAGGATGTACATTTGGTGGTTGACCATATGCAATCAAGGGAATTCCATGGTCATGCTCTCCTTGAGAAGGGGGTAAACCCTTTGGTGTCTCAAATACCTAATGGTGTTTCTCAAGGACTGGATGCAAATCTACATGGATTTCTTATGTTACACTATCCATGACTTCTATGGCATTAAATTATGCAACAATTCTATATTAGCCTTTATATAACAACTTTTCCATGTGATGAGAGTTGAATCTTTTAGGGAAACTTTCCTACGACCCTTAGAGGGTGTGTACATGTACCTCTTTAGTGAAACACATATAAAGTTCTTTGAAATCCATTGTAACTAGTCGTAATGTGTGTATCCATTATGCCCCTGATACTATATCACAACCACCCATGTTGATGGTAAACATATGGGTTTTGAGTTGATAGTCTCCCATGGAGTTTGAATTTTTCATCCCTCACGCCAAATTTCATCATATCTCCATTGGTGATCATAATTTAAAATTTGTGCATTGGGTGTCCAAAACAATGGTTTTCTTTCACAACCCTTTCATGAATGAAATTGTGAGTAGTTTTATTGTCAACTAGGACTATAACTTTCTAGTGCTTGATGTAGGCTGTCGGTTTCAATGTTTTTGCAGTTGAAATACATGATAATGCATGTAAGGACATTAGGGGTTCTTCACAAGAAAATGATGGTTCAATATCTTCCTAATGTTGAGTGTTGGTGTATTCAACTTGCACTACCATATTCTCTTCAATGGTTATGTATTTCGTCAAGACCTAAGTAGTCATATGAATTTGGAAAAATTTGTGTTCTCTACACCTATGAGCTGGAGCATATTTTCAATCACAATTGTAGCAAATACTACATATTTGTCACTATTCCATTTCTATTGCATACAACCTTTGTACCTTTAGGTAATGAGTAGGATTTGTGCTTGGTGAATTAGCTTGGGGTGAATGAGTGTGAGGAATGAATGTTGGCATCTTTATTTCCGCATTGATCATCATTTCAGCTTCTAGGGCCCTCTTGATTACTTCTAACCATGCAATAGGACATTGTACCTTGACTTGTGCTTGAGTCTCTTCCTTGAGGCCACTAATGAAACATTCTTTATAGACGAATATGTCAATTTCTTCGTACACATGGATACTTTATCAAATTTTGATCTCAAGTCAATGGCTAAATTAGTTTGGTATAACATGATAATCCACCCAAATAGTGAGTATCACTCTCAAAACATCTGTAGGCAAATTTAACAAATTAACTCCAGGAAAATGTAGCCTAAATAGCTTTTTTCATGCCATTCCCACTATTTCCATCATTATTTATCTAAATATATGACCCCCACCTTGAGTTTCAACATGTCATCAATAATACCTTGGAGGGAAAAGTAATGTTCCATCAAAGTGACCAATGTTGATGGATCAAAACAATCAGACTTGTTCAAGTCCACAATAGGAGAATGATGCCATGTTTTGCCATATATTGATCTATTTTTGTGTAGGCATGTCCAATAGTATTGGTGGCTAAACATTTATGAGATAGAAGTCTTCTTGGCATGGTTCAATTTTTTGTGCATTCATGTGGTTTTTTCTTAGTATGTTTTGAGCTAACATACTCGACAACTTGTCCATCAATTTATTTTCAAAGTTATCAAGCCTCTCATTGAACTTGTCTTCCAACCCATTTATGTTTTTTGAAATTGCTTAAGACAACCTTCCATTGATTCAAACTTAGTTGTATCAGAATAGAGGTTCATGGTGTCTGGGGAAACATGGGGATGTTTATAGGTATTCTCCTTCATGGGTGAGCTCACTAGAAAAAATATTGGGATAGTACCTATGATATTTGTAGATGTAGAAAGTGAGTTGTATTTCTCAAATTAGTTATTATGACCCCAATATATGATGCCACCACTTCTTTGTATCTTCTCGAATTGGTTTGGCTAAAATCTATGCTCTCAATGAAAAGATATGTTATCTACAATATTCACGTCTTCACTGGAAGAAACCCTAAAAATGTCGATTTTAAATTGTTGATAACTTCACTTCTTGGACTCCGTTTTGGATGATTTTTTATTTTATTTTATTCTTAATATTATTATTGAAATTGGTTTTTTTTAGAATAATCCTTTCCTTGGATTAGATTGTTTAAATTGTGCACAAAAAGTTTCAAACATTGACTTGAATTATGCTAGCAAAATTACTCCAAAAATTTGTTGATAACTTCACTTGTTGGGCTCTGTATGGATGATCTTTCCCCATATTTTGGTATTTTTTTAGAGGAATCCAGTCCTTGGATTGGGATATTCCAACTATGCATAGAACGTTTTATAAATTTACATGAATTCTTCCATCCTCTATTTCCCATTAAATAAATAAATAATATATAATATATATATAATATATATATATTATTATATATATATATATATATATATATATATATATATATAAACATATATTGCAAAAAGTAAAAATGTCTCCCACTTTATGTCAAAGAAAGATCTCTAATACCACTTCTAGCATAATATCACATGAATATATAGTGAAAAATGAAACCCAAAAATGTGCCACCCACCCCACCAAAAAAAAAAGACAAACCCAAGAAACCTCTCTTGGATAATAGAAATAGAGAGTTATCTTCACTTGCCTCTTCAAGGGGACAACCTTCAAAATCAATGCTCTAAACACAATCAAATTCTAGAAAAATCATTAAATAGCCTTCTCTTCAATATATATCTATCTATGGATAATATTAACTCCCTATGGGCCTACTTCTAATGAAAGCCTACTAACTAATTTGCATTTTATTAACAAAGAGGACACTTTTTACAATGAGTGACTATTAACGAACTTTTAATGGGCCACATTCATTAATAATGTATCGTAATAAGGGGATTTGGGTAGGACACTAACATTTAGTTTCAAATAGGGGAGGAAGGACTGGGAAGGGTGATCTATTTCCCCGAAGAACATGAAGAGACTATATTTGCTTGGGGTTTATGCACAACATCAAACAATCAAGATGAATTTATAGCATTATGGAATGATCTAGAGGTCACTTAAAATAAAGGAATAATGAGGATTAAAATCCTGAGGGATTCGTTGATTGTAATAAGAATGATCTCTAAGATGATTTCAACTTGTGCCTCTTTTTTCCCATTTCAGGTAAGAAGAAATGCATTGCAGTTAGAAAATTTTGAAGAAGTCTCCCTTTTTCACATTCTTCATTAGCTTAATGGAGGTGCTGACAAAATGGCAAGTTGTGGGGTGGTGCTTGAGCCTATAATCCTTGTAATAAATGATGAATGAGGGAGTTTCACTCTCAGTCCTTAGCTAAACATTTGTTTACAAGTGGAAAAAAGGAACATTATTGTCATTCATCTCTTGAATAGGGGGTATACATTGGTCTAGCTTTGCATGAACATGGGAATTGATTTGAACATTAAGGATTATCCACTTGGAGGCTATCATGAGAGCTAGTCTTCACATGGTAAGATAAAGTACCTTGTGATCCCTTCCAAGCAGGTCAATCCAAGGAGGTTGGATAGATGGACAACTTCAAAATTTTGTATTAATGGTGTTCATCCTGGTTCATTAATATTGCAAAGCTAATTGTATTCCCTCATTTTGTCATCCTTAAAAATTTAACGAGGCATGTTGATCCTACACATCGAAAATCTCAAGTTTGCATCAGTTTTTTGGATCTGTGGAGATCTGGTTTTAATGGAGCCATTAGTAACTCGCATTAGGAGAGGTGATGAGGACTGCTTATTTATGCATAGGACCCCTGGTTTATGGTCATTTTCTTCTCTCGTTTCCTAGTGTATTCACCGCCTTTGTTTAAATTTGGAGTTTTTAGTAATGGTGTCTAATGAGGGAGAAAATTCGAAGCTTGAATTGGTCTACTGGAAGAAATATGTGGAGAATGCATTCAATTTTTTTATGGGAAGGGTAGAGCTTCTCTCCAAAATTTTGTAGATCATTAAAAGTGAGAGGGAAGCGAGAGCCAATTTCACAGAGAATAAATTCAAATGGTTACAATAAAGAATCAAGAGGAATTTTTCAAGATTGGAGGTTGAGTTGTTATCAAACAAGGTGGAGGTTTCAAGCTTTAATATCTTTATAGGAATTCAAGAGTTCATGTTTGATAAGCCAAAACCTGATCCAAAAGCATGGAAGGAGATGGTTGGAAGTGCTACGTCAAGTGATGGAATGTGTAGATGAAAAGAGGTGCTCCAATTAGTAAACGATGAGGCTAAGCCTTTGAGGCTTGTTTAAATTTTCCTGATTATTAATGTACTACAAATATGTTTTGTTTCTGGTTCAGTTCTGTAGAGTTTATGGAATGTATCAATGTATAATTTTAGCTCAAAGGGCCCAAAGAGGCAAAACATATTTCTTTTGGATTTACTGGAACGTTGAAGTTGTTGAGATCATAGAAGCATGTTTTATTATTGTATATGTAAATGGTTTTGGCCATGAAATCCAACTCTTATAATATAAATATATCTATTTTGTTAAAAAATGGTTTCAAATAGAAACTCAAGTACTTCAACCCATGATCTAGGTTTGTCAACTAGTAGGAAAATTATTGAGTAAACTACTTCTTTTCTTTCTAAATTATACCCATAGGGATGTCATATATATTTCAGGGTTTGTTGTTATACATGTTGCCTTATGTAACAAATCCAATATACCTTTGAACTTCTCAATTTCCCATCCTGTGCCCTCACATAAAATCAAGATACCATCTACAAAAATTAGATGTGTGATATTATAAGTTGTTCCAATGTTGATCACTTTGAAACCACCATTTTGTAATACCTTCTTTATTAACCTACTCAACCCCTCAACAACTAAATGAAAAAGGAAAGGGGTTAAGGTACATCCCTATTTAATACCTTTTCTTGACATGAAGAAAAGGGATGTTGCTCCATTTATTAAAATTCAAAAGATCTCAAAGTAATGAAATTGATCACTTGTACAACAAACTAATGATTAAATCTTCAGTGCATAGGAATAAGTCTAAGGTAAAGCCAACTTGTTGAGTTTTTCCATTACACCAAAACCTACAAACAATAGTAAACTTCCAAACCTATAGAAATTACCTTGAGTGGTTGATTAGTCCCATGTTACCAGGGTTGTCGTTAATCTACTTGATTGATTCCCAAAGGTGTAGTAGTTATTCCAACACTCCCCCTTTGACATAACCTAGTAGAATATAACCTAGGACAAGGTTTTGATATTGTGGGTAAATCATCAAATATATGTACATTTATTGAGATGATATAAATAAACAATAAACAACAAAGCACAAAGCACAAACACAATGTTTTATCCTAGAAAATCGTAATCCAGGGAAAAACTAGCTAACAAAATATTATATTAGTGTCCCTTCACCAAAACTATCCAAGTGAGCCTTCACAGCTCACATCCCTGACACATTACAATGAAGTATTACTAATTCTTTTAAAGGCTTCATTACATGAAATCCATGATTAAAAAAGATATATATATATATATATATATATATAATATATATATATTATATATATATATATATATATAAGATATATAATATATATATATATATATATAATAGATATATATAATATAGATATAGATATAGATATAGATATATAGATAGATATATATAGATATAATATAATAATAATGATAATAAAACCATGTGCCCTAACCACCATTGTTTGATTTAGCAACTTTAACTCTTTCATTGAATCAAGTTCTACCTAACAATTCCCCATTAAACCTTGACTTATTGTTTTCCTTGACAAAAATCTAGACAAACTGACCAAGTGAGCCAACACCGCTCACCTCCAAGCCCTACCCCCTTCAAAGTTTATATACATGGTATCTTTTAATTCAGCATGCCCCCTTGTCACCTAGGTATAACTCTAGACATTACTGGTAATTTTACTGGGGTACACATTCCTTACCAAGTCTTACAATTGTATGCCCATTTATATGCAATTAAAAAGGTTTTTAATTCCATTATAAATTATTATTATTATGATTATTGTTATCCTGAAACTTATGCCAATGTCTTCTCGACTTAGCACACTTGATGCTCTCCTTATATTTGCACAACCAGTTTATGTGTATCCACGATAAATCATATCATTAACGCAATCCATCAAAATCTTTGTGTGCATCCTTGGAATAAATTACCTAGTCATATACTTCATTTGGTGTCATATGCTCAGCCAAAAATCATGGCATCATCCGCTAAGGAGAGAAGCATCTCCTCTCCACGACCTCTTAAAAATGTATTATCAACCATTACTACCACATATTCACACTATTATTCTCCTAATAACTTTTAGGAATCATAAGTCTTCGATACACACATCGTGTTGGTACCTCTCTTCTTTATGAAATTTCTTAGCACCACAATAGTTGTGGATGACTATCCTCACACCCTACAAGCTCTTCTTAGCTCCTTACATTAAACAACTCTCATTGGAGACTTCAAGTTAAGAAAGCCCTGATATCATTTTGAGGTTTTCCATTACACCAAAACTCGTAAGCATTAGTAAACTCTCAAACCCTTACCATTACCTTGAGTGGGTGATTAATCCCATGTTCCTAGGGTGGCAATTGGTCCATTTGATTGGTTCCTAGAGATGTGGCAGTTAGTCCAACACCCCCCTCCCCCCCGACATAACTCAGGAGAATCGAACCTGGGCTAAGGCTCTGATACCATGTTGAATACCATAGAGATATAAATTCAATGAGAGAAGATAAAAAATCAACCAACAACAAATCACAAAACATAAACACAATGTTTTATCCTAAAAACCCTTAATATGGGGAAAACCAGCTTATAAAATATTTTATTAGTCTCCCTTGGCCAAAACCAACAAACATACCCAAGTAAGCCTTCGTCGCTCACATCTCTAGCACATTACAATGAAGTATTACCAATCCTTTTAAAGGATACATTACATGCAATCTATGGGCACAAAAACTTAGGCAACCAAATGATGTGCCCAAAACCACCACTCCTTAACTGATCAACTTTAAATATTTCACCAAGTCAGGTTTTAACTAACAAAACTTACTTTGCCGTATGCTTTGGATAGGTTCAATTTAATCACCATCGATCTTTGGTTCCTGAATTTGATTGAATGAAGATTTTCTTGAGCTATGGAAACCACTTCATTTACTTTCCTCCCCTATAAAAATACAAATTATTCTAGAGATATTTGTTTTAATTAAACACTTTTAAGTCTTCTAACAATAATACTTGAAAATGATTTTATAGATAAAATTGCATAAAGAGATTGGTTTATAATTTTCTAATGTTGTCAGATTATCATCCTTAGGGATCAATGCTATAAAGGTTGTATTGTAAGATCCAAGAATTTTACATATGGTTCCTTCATCAAAGCTCGATGGTCCTCATGATCAATAAAACTAGGAAGTGACTTTGATAACCGAATTACTTCTTTTAGTGTGGCTCTAGAATCCTCCAAAGAGGGATTCACTAATCCAATTGCTACATCCTTAATTGTTTTTGCTCATGTATGAATTTTAATCCAACAATCTTCATGTTCAACAAATTCAAGTCAACTCCAATTTCTACTCAGAATTGTCCACATGCCAAAGAGCTCACATAAAGCTTTCTAATGCAATTTCAAAAAGGTCGGGACGACTTTATATGTGAAAAATATGACTCATTGCAGTTTGTGGGACAATGGAAAAAGTATAAAATTAAATTATTAAAATTTTGAGCCTAGGTGTTGTTGTAATTGTCTCTTTTATTGTACTAGGAAAATAATGCAATGAGAGAGCTACATAGCATTTTAGTCTCCTATTTTTGAAAAAATGCAACTATAAAATTCTAATTTAATTTTGTCCTTGAATTGAATTAGGAATTAAATTCTAATTCTAATTCTCATAGCAACTTGTAATAGTTAAATAAGTTAATTTGACTTAGTTGGATTAGTTAATTCGAGTTGAGAATCTATCTAGAGTCATGTAGAGTGGTTCCTAAATTATAGGGGGGCAGGTTGAGTTCTTTTGAGTTGTAATTATTTAATTCAATTTAACTAAATTAAATTCAATTAAACTAGTTCCCACTGATGGAGGAATTAGTGGGAGATCCAGTAGTGGGGTGTAACCAACACTGCTCAACCAGTGAACTGAAGATTCACTCATAATTAACTCATGCATGTCAGATCAGAGAAAGACCTAGTTGAGATTGGAGTTCGAGGATAGTGTATTATCACTTGTATAATCATCTGAATTGTACTAGTGGTGCATGCAACCAAAGGAATGCCTATGATGGATTACACAATTATGGATGACGAATTTCCCAATTAAATGTGGGCTAATTCCCTAGGAAACTCCGCAAGGAAATAAGAGCTTGGAAGGTAGCAGATTTGGCTAAGTATTGGATGCAGCTTGTTTTTGAGGCAGTGAGATAGATTGAGATAGTGTCGAGGTTGCTCGAGCTTGAGAAAATCATTGTATATTATCATATTTTGTTATTAATGCAACATACATATAACAGGGGTTTTTAGTTGTGGATTTCCCCATAAAATCATTGTGTTATGTGTGATTGAATTCTTTCTCTTTTATGATTCGTGATTTCATCGATCATTTATTGTTTCCGCTAATGAGTAGAGTAAATTCAAGTCAATTGTTTTAGCATATTACACTCTGTAGTTTGAATCTAGAAGGAATTTCCACATGGTATCATAGATGAAATCACTATAGAAGGGGAGAATACGAGTTTCTCTTTTGTAGGAGAAATCAAATTTGTAGTAACATACTTCAGAGCCAACAGGATGTCATTCTATGGATCGAGACTCGAATATGCCCTTGAGGGTAGTTCGAACTATATTGCTTGGAACGTCTAGATGGAGGTAGTGTTGGAAGACAATGGGCTTAAGGAATTCTTAGACAATGACATTCCTAAGCCAGTGGTTGCTAAGGATCTGGCAGAGTGGAGAAAGTGTGTGGAAAAGGCGAGAAGGATTATCCTAGAAGGAGTTAGAGATCATATTGTCTCGAACCTCCATGGTAAGGAAACTCCATTTTCAATGTGAAAGGCCTTAACATACCTATTTCAAAACAATAGTGAACACAAGAAGTTGCCACTGAAGGACAAGCTCATAAAGATCAAGATGGAGAAGGGTGACACAATCCCGAAGTACTTGACCAAATTCACCCAATGTCAGGATGAGTTTGGAAGTGTCGATGTTATAGTTTTTGAAGTCGATCTAGTGAGCCTAGCACTTCTAGGCCTTCCCAAGAGCTTGCATAACTACCAGGACTTAGTTGATGGGAGGGAGAAGCTACCAGAGTGGGAGTGATTATGGTCTAACTTGGTACAAGAAGAGATTTGGTAGAACACCAAAGATAGATCCTCATCTAAGCATGATGATGAGGAGAATTATGCCTTAGCTAGAAAGGCAAAGAAAGGGAAGGGGAAGTCATCCCATTCTAAATGAGATTCCAGCCAGGGTGGAAATAACAAGGACATGTCGAAGATTAAATGTTTTCATTGTCACGAGGTGGGACACTATGCCACAAAGTGTCCACACAAGAAGGTCAGTAAGAATCCCTCAAGAGGAGAGGCAGGTGAATCTCTTGCTTCACAATACGAACTAGATTTCACCCTCATCGCTTGCATGGTGACATTAGTGATGGGTAGTCTGGATAGTGGAGTCTCATTCCATATGACCGACAAAAAATAGTTCTTCAATGACTTTGAGGAGATGGACCTCCAGATGCACATCAAGACGGGATATGATGGGAGGTATAGCATGACCTACATTGGTATTGTTACCTTTCAAAGGGAATCTAACTCTCCTCTCACATTAAACAATGTCATGTATGTTTCCAGTTTCAAGAAAAATTTGGTTTCATGTACCATGTTGGAGCACCGTGGCTACGATGTGATATTTAGCAAGGGAAAGGATTTCATTTTTCACATATCCTTAGGACAAGTGAATCAGATCAGGGTTTGGGTGAATAAAATTTACAACTTGGATGTATAAGATCGTGCTGCTTTTAGCACAAAAGTAGAGAAGGTTTAGAGCCAAGACATCGGTGAGTTGGGGCATAGAATATTGGGTCACTTGCACCACGAAGCTTTGAAGCTCATGCAGCAAATTTCTATAGGAATTCCCAAGGGTACACTAGAGTAGAGAGACACATGCAAAGGGTGTACATTGGGGAACTACACCAAATCTTCCTTTCATGATAAAGACATTTGAGCACAAGCGATTCTTGATAGAGTTCACTCAAATGTGTGTGGACCATTATCAATATCATCTACGACCAAGCACAGGTATTATGTAATATTTTTTGATGATTTTTCTCATAAGTGTTGGATTTTCTTCATGCAGAAGAAAGATCATACGTTCGTTATATTTTGTGAAATTAAAGCACTTGTTGAGAAAGATATTGGCAGGAAACTTAAATCTCTCAGAAGTGATAATGGTGGAGAATATGTGTCGAATAAATTCAATTACTTGTGTGCATCAGAAGGCATTCGACGGGAATTAATAGCACCTCATAATCCACAATAGAATGGGGTGGTTGAAAGGAATAATAGAAGTATTCTAGGAGTAGAATGAGCAATGTCACATGATCAGGGCCTACCATTTCACTTGTGGGTTGAAGCATGCAACACAATTGTTTATTTGCATAACATAAGCCCTCATCGAATTCTCGGGATGAGTACACCAGAAGAAAAATTTTCAGGTCAGAAATCAGATGTACCACACTTCAGGATCTTTGGTTCATCAGTCTATTGTCATGTTACCAAGGATGCACAAAAAATGTTAGAACCAACAGCTAAGTTGGGAATATTTGTAGGGTACATTGATACACCTCACAACTATTGGGTGTAACTGTCATCTAACAGGATGACAGTGGTTCGAGATATGTGAAGTTGGCCATGAGATGTTCGCTTGAGAGGGATCTTTAGTTACATGCATATGAGGAGCTTTTAGCTCCAAAGGAGGAACCTCGAGACGATGTGGAGCAACCACATGCAGAGTAGAGAGTGGAGGCACCCACTCATGTAGAGACTTCCAGAGATGGAAGGAAGCGCACCAAAGAGGCTGAAAGAATGATGCATGATGTTAGAGAGGATGTGGGAACACCCACATCACAACGCAGGCAAAGGAGGTCACCAAATTGGTACACTGGCTACATGGCTCTGACAAGCGAGACTGTAGAGATTGAGCCATCCTCATTCGAGGAAGCAATTTAGCAACCATTTTAGGTTGATGCCATGGTTGAGGAGTATGAATCCATTATCAGAAAAAATGTTTGGGAAGTGATCCCAAGACTAGCAGACAAGTCAGTGGTGAGTTGTATATGGATTTACAAGGTAATGCAAGTAGCAGAAGGAAGTGTGGAGAAACACAAGGCCATATTTGTTGCCAGAGGGTTCTCGCAGGTGGAGGGAATTTACTATGATGATACCTTTGCTCCAGTAGCAAGGTACTCTCCAATCAGATCTAGTCTAGCAATGTCAGTGCAGATGGGATGGAAGATAAATTAGATAGATGTGAAGACAACAATCCTCAGCGGTATGATTAAGGAAGAGGTGTATATTGAGAAGACGGAAGGATTTGAGACCTTCAACAGAGAGTCACATGTGTGCAAACTGAAGCGAGTTTTGTATGGTTCACCCCGTGCTTGGTACATCAGGATTGATAGTTATGTCACCAAGTTGGGCTTAACCAAAAGCAAAGCAGATGTGAACCTTTACCATATTGTGGTTGAAGGTAAATTGTTGATTATAGTATCATATTTCAATGATTTGATTCTAATAGGTGATGAGAATCTAATAAAATCTTGCAAAGAGGATCTTGAAAGAGAATTTGAGATGAAGGATTGTGGTGAAGTAAAATTATAAGTGTGGACACGAACGAATTCCTCTAGCCCGATAATGGGTCTATCCAAAACCGATACATTCTATGGAAGATTTCCTTAGTTTAGAATCAATCAAGAGGGCCTACCTCTTGTTCACTTATCCTACTTGATGATGTCCTCACTTGCTCGCTCCAGCAATCTCTCGCTTCCTTCTCCAAGCTCCTAAAACAAGTAAACAACAATAGCACACAAACACAATAATAGACAAATTACAATTCAACCTACTTAATGAGTCAAGAAGCATCAAGATATGAATATGTAATATTAAAAAACATGTAGGAAATCAATCGATAGTTGCATATATTAATATCAAAGAGAGATTACAACCATTCGTCTTGACGTCGCAGTCTTCCTCTAACAAGACCAGGTTCCCACACACTTCTACTAGCATTCCATGATGGCTTTAAACAACAATAGTTTAAAGGCTCTTCCCTTTAGACCTCACTCTGAACCAAACACACTTCTCCCTCACACAACTAGATGGCTACAACTAGTAACAGCTTGCTTGTCTAATCAAAATAGTATACTCACACTCAGCCAACACTCTAACTATGACTAGTTTGTGCTTAGGAAGAAGGGAGGTTTATATAGGAAATATGGATGGGAGATGGATCCTCTTCTCATGGGAGAAGGACCTATCCCTTGAGTTAGTTCCATCATTATAGGGGAAAGGAACACAAACTGTCATCCTTGACCCCATTCGGCGAAACCATTTACCAGACTTCCATTACGAAGCTTCTAGAGCTGGAAGCTTCGACTCTAATTTAAAAAACTTTCCATAACAGGACGGGCATGACTGGAACACAGCTCAGTCACTCTGGTTAGTGTGAGGATTAGTGGTAATCTTTGCACATCAGCGTGGAGGAGACGAAGGTCATTAGCACCGGCCTTGTAAACTGGGCAAAACAGAAGTTTCAGGGGAAATGGTGCAAAAGGGAAATGATCCACTCATGAAGAGGGACATAATGGGAGTTTCTCCATGAAGGCAAAGCATGCAGGGTTCACTGTAGAGGTCCTCTAGGATCAAGGAATGGCAAGTATAGGGACAGTGACAAAATGTTGTGTAACAGATGCCCCCTAAAGCGTGAAAGTCGAACTGGAGTGAGGGATGAAATGCTTTATAAATCAGTGCAAGGAACCGGTTTGCCATCGAAAAACCTGCAAGCAAGTACACATACATATACATAAACTGAGACCTCTGTCAAATGATACATGAATTGTGGCATGGATGCAGCCATCCAGAGAATGATCATGTAAATGGATCCAGGTATGGGTGCAGCCATCCAATAATGAGAAGGATCACATATGATAACTCATGGTCTGGTTGTAGCCATCCATCTGATAGAGACATGCATATCATCATAATCATGTCACATTGCTTTGCAACCTGGATATTTGTGATATGATTCCAGGATCTTGGGCTCCAACACAACCCGATCAAAGTACAGATTCTAGCATGCGAATAGATATGTTGACATCAAACTTGCTAGAAATTCGCTTGATTACAAGTCAATGATCTAAACTGTTAACAAGCATGAGAGAAACCACCAATAATGACAATGGCCCTCAAGGTTCAGCACAATTCACGAAATGTGAATACAGGAACTGAAGTCGAACGCCCGTGAAATCACTCGATCGAAAGCCAATGATGTGAACTTGTCGTCGAGTGCGAAGAACTTTCCATTAGGGCATGCAAGCTCTAAGGTGTTGGAAGGGAGTCTCTCGGTCAACTTCCCGGATAATGATTCGAAGTCGATGAAAAGTGGCTATGTTGAAGGAGGGCCATAAGGAATCCCACATCATCGACGTGAGACAAGAGGATGTAAAATGATTTTGGATGATACAGAGAATCGGAAGTAAGAGTAACTACAGAAGGACAACACTTGAACATATCGGTGACACAACTAGAAGATTGGAAGCTTTTGGGTCCATGGGATCGGTGGTCATAATGACATGGCAGAGATCAAATGGAAGGCAAAAAATGAACGGCCCAAACCCAGGAAGGTCAATGATGCAAATGAGGATGTCTCAACCCAACACCAATCAAAGAGTGTCATGTTCAAGTGTAAGCTACTGACACGACTTATATATTTCCAAATTTTCCCCCACCATTTCTCGCAAGTACCCCAATTATTTTTTAATCACAATATTGAAGGGGATATCATATGCTTGCACAGTAAGTTCATCCTTCGGACGAATCCGACCTAGTAAGTTTAACGAGCCCTAGGAAGGAGAAGCTTGCGTTCGTCATGGTGATGAATTTGATGCTATTTAATAGTTTAACGAGTCTGACAAAGGTGTAACTCAGTATCTTTTTCATGTTTAGAGAGTTTGAAAAAGCCACATAAAAGAAAACTCATCATGGTCCCTTTTCATACATTTGTGTCTCTTGAGCCCGAAAAGGTAGAAAACAATACTTGAGAGAACTGCTTAACCTTTTCATTCGAGTACCTTTTTCGTAAATAGTGCCTCCCGGCACGAAAAAGGGGTAAACTTATACTGGGTGCATGACGTTTGGCATCCATTAACGAGTTCGAAATGACAAGGGCTCGGCCATCTTTTTGATTTTAAAGGGAAGGAAAAGAGCTGAAAGCGAACCCCCTATTTTTATTCTCTTTAATGAATCAAAAAGGGAAAAATACTCGGCATTCTTTTCATATGAGTTTAACGAGTCGAGAAAAGAGCTGAAATGTGACTCATCGCCATCGTCGAACATCCATTACCTATCGCTGCACAAGCAAGGTAAAGTGTATTATTGAGTCCTTGAGGAAAAATAGGTCAAAAATATTTACAAAACCTGATATTTTCATGAAAAATGAATAAAAAAGGGGGAAATGTAAATATATTTTTACCATTTCACCTTTGCAGTGAATACTTTTTACCCACTTTTTCCCTAGTTTTTCTGCAGAATATTACGAGAGATCCGGGAGGTCAATCGATAAGTCACTAGTTCTAGGTAACAGTTGAATCCCTGAGCTCCATTTTCATGCCATTCGTTTTTGTTTTTACCCATTTTTTAGGATTTTTAGGGAGGTTTTTTAGAGAAAAAAATCGCCCTCAGTCGGCGCAATTTCCAGGCACGGGATCACGCTGACCGAGGGTTATTTGCATAACCATCCGCGTCGACTAGTGCGACTATTACTAAAACAAGTGCGTCAGCACCATGGATAGGGAAAAATCATCTTCCTTCAAAAACTAACCATTAGAACTTGAACATTATGTGCCAAAATTGATGATTAACTCAAATAAATGGCTTTTGCAGGAGAGAAATTGTCGAAATGGTGGATTGGAAGGAAAGAGAACACGAAGATGTTGACAGCCAGGCATTGAATGATCCAAATTGCCTGTAGATTTTGAGGGCTTGTGGGCTCCTCAAATTTTTCCTTACACCAGGGATGCGAGCCCAGCCTGAGTTCCTTTGATACTTGATAAGCCTTTGGGACATCAATCGCAAGATTTTTGTCATTGGGGACTAGGAGCTGGAGTTGACAACTTCAGATATCTACTTCATCACTGGACTGTCTCGCAGAGGTGAGCCAGTGAACTTGTATGGGTCACATCTGATCGGGGAAAGCATATCTTCCCTACTTGTCAAACATTGTCCTGAGGCCCTGAAATCCAAGAGTGGAAAGATAGAAATTTCTAGTGTGCGGGATCTGACACTAAGGGTGCTTCTGTTGACTATCAACAGAGTGGCAAGGTCCTAGGTGGAACATGAAACTAACAAGTCGAAGTTCCTTTACACTATTGACTACACAACTCCTACGTATTCAACTGGGCAGAGGCCATGAAGATGAACATCAAGCGCCAATTTTCCAAGGCGAAGGCGGGGAATATGAAGCAATTTGGCTTCGGATTAGTACTTGTGACTTTCTTCCTGGAATGAGTGCCATTGTTCCAGTATCAGTTGATTGAGGTTGATCCTCCTATGCCACACAATCCACGGATGGCCCGCTGGAGTCGTTTGATGACCAGGACCATTGGGGGTCAACATATGTCATACCGACTGGCATTCTTCTCATTGCTACGACAACAGAAGATTATCATGGAGGACTGGCCATACAGCGGCACTGATTTCTGTGGAGACCCAGATATGCCCTAACCAGATGGAGAGGACTTCGATGACGAAGGTTCTAATCAAATTTTTTATTTTTATGTTTTTTAATTGTTTTTTGGTATATGCATGCTTATAATATTTCTCTTGTTTATGCAGATGTTGGACCAGAGTAGCCAGCCAGGATGTCCCTGATAGCCAGGCGCATCCCTCGTCCTATTAAATTTGTCACCCCTTATCAAGAAGGGAGTGATAACGAGGAGGAGATCGCAAGGAACCTCGAGGGGTTGACTCATGGTATCTCAGAGTATGCTCGAATAAGAGACATGCCTCGGCGGTACCAGAGGCACACAGCGGGAGTCTCGGATTAGATTCACTGATTACTGAGTCATGTTGCATGAGTTGTCTCGTGCTATCATGACCACCATGCTGAGTAGTTCCTAGGTCCAGTACTTACATATTTTTTTAGGCCTGTGCCTCGGATGTACGAGGCCTACAAGCCACCAATGTTATTATAGACATACATATTATTTTTAAGGTTCTGATGTATCAAACATTCTCAAATATATATATGTTGTGTTTTCCTGTCTATTATGGTACAAATGGTTTGTCTTATCTTTCACATGTTTCGTAAATGTCTATCCAACATGTAATTAGCTAATGCATCTATCAATGTATTCGTGCATCTAGGAATATGATAATATGTAATATAATCAAAATGTCTTTCCAATAGATGGATACGGAGATAAATTCATAATATTCAAGGGTTCCTAATGGAATATTTCCCGTTTAGTTGAAGTATGACAAGCTGTGAATCCAGTTTGACAACCAATTCTCTGATGCCCAGAGCTGGCTTCTGACAACAGTTTGATGACCGCACTGTATTCAGGAATGTTGTTGGTTGTACGACCTAGGAAGATACTTGAAGGCCAATCAACTCACTGTTAGGGTTGTAGATATCCCATGTCGTGGATGATAGGTTCCAGGTGCTTCGGCAAGCACCATCAGTGAAACCTGTTAGCGCTTGGAATTCACCTAGGCTGAGATAGACAAACTCTCAAGGCTACATCAAACCATTTCACCTCGTAGCTAGCCCTACAAGGTATGAGAAGGCTCTCTCGGGTCAGATTCGGTAGATCTTTCAATAGGATGAGCTGACCCAATTAGGAATAAAGATCTTAGGCTAGTAAATTGATATAGGAAGGTTTGATTTTGGGGTTTTTAATTAAATAATGGGGTTTTTCTGGGTTGAAGGGGCAAGATCACAGTTTGCAACAGAAAAATATAATGAACAACACAGATTATTAACGGAGGCAAGGTAGGCATGAAATTTAACACCAAATCTAGATTTAATATGGGATGGCAAGACTGGTGAGGAGCTAAGGAGGGCAAATAATACTTTGAATCCTCCTTAAACAGGAGAAAACATTGAATATGAGCAAATTTATAGGAGGAGCATACAATACTATGAATTCCTACCTAATCACTTCATTTGCTCAAT
>APFE030414138.1:0-28119 GCA_000404065.3 Pinus taeda | reverse complement strand
GTGACCAAATTTTGCTTGAAGACTCACTGAAATGACAAAATTTGACCTTAACACTTCAAAATAACTTTGTAAGAGAATATTTGATCACTGTAGGAAGGTTGTAAAGACTGACACTAACAAAACCTACGTGAGGAGTTGTAGACATCTGCAAAGCAAGAAAAGCATAATAAACAGGAAATTTGTTTGAAAACTATCACACAAAACCACGCTGCACAAAAATGAATCACACACTAATCTGCATAAGTAACCATGCAAGATGTCCTAAGCATAGTACTTTTTGAGGTAAAGCTTGTTTCGGGGCTTATCAAGAGGATTTCCTTCATAATCAATAAAATCATAGGCTACTTTCTGCAAAACACGTTTTACAAAATAGGGCCCATGCCACATATGTTTGAACTTGCTTGTCCCCAGCTTATTGTTAGCTTGGTCCTATAGCAGGACCAAATCACCCTCAAAGAAAGTGCGAGGGGAGACCGACTGATTGAAATGGGATTTGACCCATTTCTTCTATGCTTCGATGACCAAGGCAGCGAGACGGCCAGTCTAATCCAGTCGTTCTAAATATAAGAGGTGTTCTTCTTGAGGTGATGTTTCGGGGAGGAGTTCAATAGCTAACTTGAGCTAAGGAATCTCACATTCGATCGGCAATGTTGCCGACCAGCTGGAATGGTGTGAACCAGTTGCATCTTTGGTTCAAGTTCGGTAGGCCCACAGAGATGAAAAAAGCATGAGATGCCAATTTGACTTGTGCATCCCAATAGTACGTTGAAGCATGGTGACCAAAACCTTGTTCACGGCTTCAACTTGGCCGTTGGCCTAAGGGTAATATGGGGTCAAGCCATCTTGGTGCAAGCCCAATGCAGATGTCAGTTCTGCCATCATGTAATCTCTGAAATGGGAGCCATGGTCTGTGACAATGGCTTGCGGTACACCGAACCTAGAAATAACATGGTTAAAAAGGAATTGAGTCATCGTCTTACCATCTGTCAAATATGTAGGCATTTCTTCAGCCCATTTGGTGAAATAATCCACAGCAATGATAATATAGCCATGCCCCCCAGCCGAACGAGGGTTACATGTCATATAATTGATGCCCCATTTGGAAAAGGGACCAACGGTAATGATGGGGTGTAGGTGAACGGGTGGGACACGCATCTTGCGTTGGTAAATTTGGTATTCGTGACACTTTCAGATAGCAAGAATGCAGTCTTTGAAGATAGACGGCCATAAATAACTAGAGCGAAGGATTTTCTGAGTTGTAGCGTAACTAGACATATGACCACCACATGCCCCCGAGTGGCAATCATTGAGAGCTCTTTCAGCTTCCTCGATCGTAAGGCATCGGCGAAGAATAGAATTGACACCGACATGGTATAAAGTATCGCCAATAATATGGTAGGGTTGGGAATGATGCTGAATCCTTTGATGATCATCCTTGGTCAACACAGACCAAAACATGGAATTTTGGTGATACACGATGATATCACCATATAATGGATCAAGGGTGATAATCAAGAAAAGTGTCTCATCTGGGAGTTGTTCATCTGCACCAGTAGGGAGAGCTTTAGAGGGAAGGGAACAAATCAATTCAGTGAAAACAAGGGCCTTCTTAGATTTGGTCGTAGTGAAGACCAAATCGAATTCTTGTAGGATAACGATCCATTTAGAATACTTTCCCCCTAGCAACTAACAAGTCAGGATATAGGTCATAGGGTTGGATTCAGAAATCACTATAGTCGTACGTAAAAGAATATAGTGCCAAAAATGTTGAACAGCCTAAACAACGGCCAAAGCCAACTTCTCAACATGTGCATAACGTGTTTCAGTGTCGAGGAGATTTCAGCTAAGGTAGTAGATCACATGTTTGTTTCCTTCATCATCATCTTGAACCAACACCATAGTGATGATGCTAGGGTTTGCAGCTAGGTAAAGGAAATAATCTTGATAATAGTCCGGTGGATGCAACAAAGGAGCATTTATGAGGACGGCCTTAAGATCATCAAAAGATTTTTGGGCCACCTCATCCCATGCAAAGGGTTTTCCTTGTTTGAGCAAATGGGTAAATCCTGTAGCTAGCCCAGCTTAGTTGGGTATAAAACAACGGAGAAAGTTGGCCTTTCCTTGTAGGCTATGGAGTTGGTGTAATGAAGATGGAGGGGGTAAATTTACAATGGCCTCGACTTTTAACAAATCCAGGTGAATTCCGTCCTTGGCGACGATAAAGCTGAGGAGTCATCTTGATTCCACACAGAAAACACATTTGTGTGGATTTAACCGAATGTTATAATGTCTGCATCGTAGAAAAATCTGCCGAAGATGGTCTGGGTGGTCCTGGCACTTACGAGAATGGGCACGAAGGTCATCCAAGTAAGGCTGGACAATGTTGCAAATATCATGAAACGCATAGGAAATTTCTCGTAAAAATGTGGCTCCAACATTTTTGAGGCCGAAAGGGAGCTTCTTGTACGTGAATGTACCCCATGAGTAGATAAAGGTTGTCTTCTCTTGGTTAGTCAGTGAAATATTGATCTGGTTATACCCAAAAAAACCGTACATAAAGGAAAATATCTTGCTCCCGAAACATTCATCAATGATTTAATCATAGGATAGTTGTCTTCAAGACATGCACGATTAATATCTTGATAATACACACAAACACGGATCATGCCTTGTATTTTAGTCACCGAGACAATATTGGACACCCAGTCTGTAAGGGGGATGGGATAGATGAACCCAACTTTCAGAAGATTTTCAACTTCACCCTTAATAGCAGCGGCCTTCCTAGGATGCACTAGGCAAAGCCGTTGGCGAACGGGCTTTGCGTGCAGATACATTGGTATTTCATGCACCACAATGCTAGGATCGATGCGAGGAATTTCTTCGTAAGACCATGCAAACACATCACAGAATTCCTAAAATAGACGAGTATATGTCTTGATCTCATTCGGAAAACAAGATACCCCAATATGAACATGTTCAACGACACTAGGTTTGATAGAAATGTCAAGCGGTATCGTTTGGGTAATATTACCCAAATTTCCTTCCGACCATACTTCGTGAGTAACAGTTGATCGTGGAAATGTAGAAGAGGACTCTTCAAAAGTGGTAGACATGACCGTTGGGCGAGGAAAGAACGAGGAGCGATGATGGGTATCGATCCATGGCGGTTCCTCAAGAGATATGACTTCCATGATACCTTCATCGATGAGGAAGGTCTCGGCTAAGGGATTGGATGATCCCAAAGTGCCAAGCCAGGGGGATTGAGAATACATACCGAGAGAGGTCTTCAACATATGAGAATCAAATGATGCAGAGTTCGAAGCCAAAACAATTTCCAGATAATTGACTTCGACGGTACTAAGCGTCATGACCTCGCCCTAAGCATCAACAAGATCTTGTGCAGGTATGACCCAAGGATCAGATCTTGACCGATACCATGTTAACAAAGGCAACATGAGGAGGTGGGAGTGGAAAAATTCCCATTAAGGTAGAATCTTTGAAGAGTCCTGCCCCCACACTCTCATAGGGAGCACCAGAGTGCTTGACGTACAGAATGTTGCCATCCGAGGACGAAGAAGCAAAGAAAGAAAGTTGATCGACAGTGACAATCTTCCCTTGATGGGGAAAATGAACCACGTGAAACAAAGAAGAGGCCACGGCATGCATGACATGAGTCCAACTTCGGTCGAGTAGAATATTATAATTGAGATTGGCGTCAACAATCTCTACTTCAACTTGCACTGTCTTGACTTATGGGGTGATGGCAAGGTTAGATAAGACACCGAAGGGTCACGAATTTCACCCATCGAAAGCTTTCAAAGTGTTCAGAGATTGGTTTAGTGTAGGGGAACCAATAGCCTTCTAGCATGCAGTTGACATGATGCAGGTGGAACCACCTTCATCTATGACAGTGCGGTGGATGGTCTTCTTGTTAATGATTACCTGAATAAGAAATGCAATATGATGATGGAGTCACGGAACATTGTTCTCCAAATCGAAACAGATCAAATTAGAATCGGTGGGATCAATGCCCCTGATAACTGTCAGCAAATATTTCCATTGTGATGGGCAGCTTTAGATTACCTCAAGAGTCGACATGGCTGACGGCGGCTAAGCCAAATCCTCAACAATATTATAGTGTTGAGCGACTTGTGCATTGGAATTATATGAGGATTTTCGCAGCACACCTCAAGAGGGCAACCGAGTAGCGGAATCAGGGTTAGGGCGCTCGATTTGTAGCAGGCCTGAATTCAGGGTGGAAGAAGAAGGAGCAGCTTCTTTTTCTTTCCCAGCTACTAGAGCTGGAGTTTGATAATCTTTCAATCGGGTAGCCACATTAATGGGCGTGATCATCATGAACACTTGAGATCCAGAGGAAGAAGATCATGGTTGGTCTAACATTTGAGTCTGCTGAGACAGAAATGGCTCTTTAAGGACAGCAGGGGTCCCTTTGAGCAGATGACTAACTTTGGATCACCATGGAAAATCCTTAGTATAGTGATCCTCCTCACAAATTAGGTAGGGATACTTAGGTTTCCATTGTGAAGATTCGCCAGCAGAAAATTTGGGAGGACCCTATTTCGGGGTGTCGTCTTTAGCTTTGCCTTTGCATTTCTTTTTTCCTTTCAAGGATTTTTCCACTGTGGTAGACTGGACAGCGTGGACCTCTGAGGTTTTACCAGGGCCTAATGGATTTTGAGATGAATTATTAGGAGCAGCATTCAAGACTGACTTCTGTTTGGAAGAATTTTTAGTGGGGGTCTAGGATACTGAACCAATAACTCCATCAACGGGAGGAACAACTGCTCACTTTGATGCTACAGGATTGGATGATGGCTGCGGAGCATTGGGTAAAATTTCATATAAGGTGTCAGGCTTAGAGTAAACCAGATCCAAGTATTGGGCATGGGAAATTGCTTGCTCTTCAGTGACGCATCCACCCATATCTATATCGCGAGCAATTAGGGCTACGAATGACTTGGTAAACCATTTAGTTAGCAATTGATCAGCTATCTCGAACTTGATCAGGCAGAATCTATGTCTCCATTCATGGATATGATCAGAGATGTGTGTCGCAGGGTCTTGCTTAAGCGATGTGAGCAAATAGGTGTCAGTTTCATAACGAACCGGCAGTTGAAAATGCATGAGGAAAGCCTTGGCTAACGAATTGAAGTCATGAAAAGTACTTCGAGGTGGCTTGATGTACCATTTCGTTGTGGCACCCATGAGGGTTCGTTGGAAAAGACAAAGACAAATGGAATCATCCACGTATGAGTTCGATGAGCAACAAAGGTGATATGTCATCACACGGGCCTGAGGATCTTCTTTATATTTTTCATCAAACTTTGGGAAATCACTTGGTATCTTGGACGGCACTAGAGGCCAGTACAGTGAATGAAGAATTAGATCATTCGTAAGACGTGATACATCCGACAACTCAAGTGTAGCCAAGAAAGGTGATCGAGTGTTAAAAGGCATGGGAGGTCGATAGGCAGGCCCAAAGGGAGGAGCCCATCCCTGCTAGTAAGGGTTTTGGCCCCATAGTGGGGGATTTTGGCCATATGGCATCTGAGGCTACCCCCATTATGAATTACCTTGACCAAAGGGAGGATTCGGAACTTGAATACCTTGAAACTGTCCATGCACAGGTTGTTAATAGGCAACGTATGGGTTAAAAGGCTGCTGAGCCTGTTGACCTTGGACATATGGGTATGGGACTTGTTCTCCTGGAACATAGGGTTGTTCCTTGAGATACATGACTTCCATGATACCTTCATCAGTGAGGAAGGTCTCGGCTATGGGATTGGATGATTCCAAAGTGCCAAGCTAGGGGGATTGAGAATACATATCGAGAGAGGTCTTCAGCATATGAGAACGAGAGGATGCAGAGTTCGAAGACGAAACAGTTTCCACGTAATTGACTTCGGCAGGACTAAGCATCATGACCTCGCCCCAAGCATCAACAAGAACTGGTGCAAGTATGACCTGGGGATCAGATTTGACCGAGACCATGTTGACAGAGGCAACATGAGGAGGTGGGAGTGGGAAAATTTCCATTAAGGCAGAATTTTTGAAGAGTCCTGCCCCCACACTCTCATAGGGAGCACCAAAGTGCTTGATGTACAGAACGTTGCCATCCGAGGAGGAAGAAGCAAAGAAAGATAGTTGATCAACAGTGACAATCTTCCCTTGATGGGGAAAATGGATCACGTGAAACAAAGAGGAGGCCACGGCATGCATGGCATGAGTCCAACTTCGGCCGAGTAGAAGATTATAATTGAGATTGGCGTCAACAATCTCTACTTCGACTTGCACTATCTTTCCTTCTAGGGTGATGACAAGGTTAGGTAAGACACTGAAGGGTCGTGAATCGCGCCCATCAAAAGCTTCCAAAGTTTTCGAAGATTGGTTCAGTAGAGGGTAACTAATAGCCTTCCAGCATGTAGTTGACATGATGTAGGTGGAAGCACCTTCATCTATGACAGTGCGGTGGATGGTATTGTCGTTAATGATTACCTAAATAAGAAAAGCAATATGATGAGGGAGATGCGGAACATGGTTCTCCAGATCGAAATAGATCAAATTAGAATTGGTGGGATCAATTCCCCTCATAGTCGACAGCAAATATTTCCGGTATGATGGGCAGCTTTGTAGTACCTCGAGAGATGAAATGGCTGACGGTTCCTGAGCCAAATCCTCAACAATATTATAGTGTTGAGAGGCTTGGGAATTGAGATTATACAAGGATTTTCGTCGCACACCTCGAGAGGGCGAACGAGTAGCGAAATCAGGGTTAGGGTTCTCTATTTGCAGCGGGCCCAAATTCGGGGTCGAAGAAGAAGAAGCAACTTATTTTTCTTTCCCAGCTGCCGAAGCTAGAGTTTGATAATATTTCGATCGGGTAGCCACATTAATCGGCATGCTCATCATGAACACTTGAGATCCAGAAAATGCAGATCAGTGTTGGTCTACCATTTGACTCTGCTGAGACGAAAATGGCTCTTTAAGGACAGTAGGGGTCCCTTTGAGTGGGCAACTAACTTCAGATCCTCGTGGACAATCCTTAGTATAGTGATCCTCCTCGCAAATGAGGCAAGGATACTTAGGTTTCTGTTGTGAAGATTTTCCAGTAGACGATTTGGGAGGACCCTGTTTCGGGGCATCGGCTTTAGCTTTGCCTTTGCCTTTATTTTTCCCTTTCGAGGATTTTTTTGTTGTGCTACACTAGACAACATGGACCTTTGAGGTTTTACTAGGGCCTGACAGATTTTGAGATGAATTATTAGGAGCAGCATTTGAGACTGAATTTTGTTTGGAAGAAGTTTTAGTGGGGGTCTGGGATACTGAACCAATAACTCCATCAACAGGAGGAACAACTGGTGACTTTGATGTTGCGGGATCAGATGATGTTCATGGAGCATTAGGTAACAATTCGTATAAGGTGTCAAACTGAGAGTAAACCAGATCCAAGTATTGGGCACGGGCAATGACTTTCTCTTCAGTAATGCATCCACCCATAGCTATATCACGATCAATTGGGGCTAGAAATGATTTGGTAAACCATTCAATGAGCAACTGATCAGTTATCACGAACTTGATCAGGCGACATATACGTCTCCATTCATGTACGTCGCAGTGTCTTGCTTAAGCAATGTGAGAAAATAGGTGCTAGTTTAATAATCAACTGACAACTGAAAATGCGTGAGGAAAGCCATGGCTAACGAATTGAAGTCATGAAAAGTACTTGCGGGTAGCTCGATGTACCATTTTGTTGTGGCACCCGTGAGGGTTCATTGGAAAAGATGAAGATGAATGGAATCATCCACGTATGAGTTTGACGAGCACCAGAGGTGATATGTCATCACATGGGCCTCAGGATCTTCTTTAGATTTTCCATCAAACTTTGGGCAATCACTTCGTACCTTGGATGGCACCGGAGGCCAATACGGCGAATGAAGAATCGGATCATTCGTAACACACGATACATCTGGCAACTAAAGTGTAGACAAGAAAGGTAATTGAGTATTAAAAGGCATGGGAGGTCGATAGGCGGGCCCATAGGGAGGAGCCCATCCTTGTTGGTAAGGGTTTTGGCACCACAGTGGGGGATTTTGGCCATATGGCATCTAAGGCTACCCCCATTGTAGATTACCTTGACCAAAGAGAGGATTCAGACCTTGAATACCTTGAAACTGTCCATGCACAGGTTGCTGATAGGCAACGTATGGGTTAAAAGGTTGTTGAGCCTGTTGACCTTGGACATATGGGTATGGGACCTATTGTCCTAGAACATAGGGTTGTTGGGCATGTTGTCCTTAAACAAGGGGATTCTGGACCTGCAATCCTTGGGCATAAGGTTGATACACTTGTTGCCCTTGGACATATGGGTTTTGTACCTGGTGCCCTTGGCCAGCATGATTCTGAACCTGTTGACCCTAGACAAGAGGATTTTGCACCTTTGCTACAAGATTTGACCTTGACCCTGTCCCCGCAAGAGTTGACCTTGTTGATATGTATACAAGGGTTGTTGTAGCTCGGTTTGGTTTTGTTGTTGCAAGGGTTGACCTTGTGGTTGCAAAATTTGTCCCTGGGGCTGCAGAGGTTGGCCCTGCAAGGTTATGGGTTGAGAGGTATGCAGAGCATATTGCATCTGCTGCTACGCGGCCTGTTGCAACTGTTGAAAGGACTGACCTTGCGGTTGTTGCAGGTGACCTTGCTACGTGATCATCTGCCCTTGCTGTTGCGTGGAAAGCCCTTGTTGCAACAAAGGTTGGCCTTGCAGTAACAAAGGCTACCCTGGTTGTTGCAAAAGTTGTCCTTGTTGTTGCAAGGGTACTTGAATAGTGCCCGGGAAATTACCGAACTGAATCTGGTCGTAGTGAGGCTGGATGTACTACCCAGGTTGGAGGGTGTAAGGTTGATTAACCAATCCTTAAGAACCATATGGAACATAAGGATTTTGGTATTGGACTTGAGCCTCATAAGGCTGCTAATACCGAACATTGCTTGATCCAAACGGACCACCAGGATTCTGGACCTGTTGGTACTGGACATTGCTTGATCCAGTAGGGTCAACAGGGTTATAAATAATACCAGAAGAGGGTTGGTTTATACCAAGCATGTGATCTTGTGATCCACTCACATTAGTGGCACCTGACACCATAGAGACATTCAGGTTCTGCCCCTCAAGCAGTGGCACAATCTAGCCACTAACTAACGGGACAGAAGAACTAGCAGAGACAATATTTGAAACCGTTGGTTAAGGCTGATGCATAACTAGGATCGATGATACAAAAGTATTCAGGATGATGGGTTGCACCGAGACTGAAGTAACAACTGGTTGGGAATTCATGTTTGTGATGAACAGACCTGACGTAGGCCTGACGCCTAACGACCAAACAAAATTATGGTAGAGTGATGAGGCACTAGGTGTGCTTGAAACTAAGTGTCCCAAAGACACATAGCCATGTGGAAAACTGGCGGGAATACCTTATAAATAAGGGAAACCCTTGGGAGGGAACTGCAACTGCAATTATTCCCCCTCAACAGTGAGTGGAGTAGAAACTTCGGACTCATCCGGAGAAGTGACCAGGGCATCACCTTCGGGTTCCATATCTGAAAACAAACGTCGGCGAATGGTCGAACGTGTACTGGGGGATAGTTCCAAAGGACACCTGGTTGTTCGTATGGACTGTAAGGACGTTGCGGTGATATCTCAACAATGTCAAATAGAGGGTTCGGAGGATAGATAACTAGTCCAAGCTGACCATCAGTGGTCTTCGAGTTCTCTAGAGTTCAAATGAGATTATGCAGAGATTCTGAGCCAAGATCAACAGATGAATCATCCTGAATCGAAAGTAGGCAGAGGATGAGATAATAATGGTTGAACACTCAAAACAATTGCAAGTTCAACATTTTGGTCCTCAAGTGACTCTAGTAACTCAGGAAATAGCTCCTCAGACAATCTTTCAGACGGAGAAGAGGAAGAGGAATTGGGTGAACCAGATGGTTTAGCCACGATGACCTTGTCTTACTCGACAGAACAAGTAACTTCAAGGCTTTAAAATGTCCTTTTAAGGGAACTTACGATTTGGTCAAAAAGGCTAACAAGATGTTTTGGATCGTGGGCAATTAATTATTAAGACCCATAAAAGACTGATGTTCTTTCATTTTTAAAGAGTCGAGAAAGAAACAAATATGACTCTATCACTTTTGATTGGAAACGAGCTCGAAAGGACAAGTGCTCGAATGATATTTTAAGTTTAATGAGTCAAAAAGATCAAATGATTACTCTGGATGATCTAGGTAAATAGGATTACCAGACAATCGTGAACTGCAGAATAACTCCTGGTGAACCAAGAAGTACGAGCAGGAAATCTCCTCGAATGTTGTGTTCAGTGTATCACGCTCGCAAGGTGTCCGACTCGGCTTCCTAAGGATAAAAGGATTGCAACCTAGTGGGGTCTCCCGTAATATACTCGACGGTATGGGGAGAAAAAATTCATGCTAGTGCTGTCTAATGCCGAAGCTAACGACAGCAGCTAGGTTTACAGACATCGAAATATGTCTCTAGCCTAGACCTTCTAGATATGACCGTTAATGTAAAATGCGCCTTAGGTTAATTGAATTCATTTTAGAGTTGATCTTGAGTTAAGTTTCAATTTTCAAGTCTTAGTGATGCTACTCAAAAAGCCTAAAATGCAACTAAATGGGACAATACCTTTTTAATTCGATGAAATGCCTACACTAGAGAGGGTAGAAACTAATCAATCAAATGAAAACAATCAAGCAACTGAAAATGAAATGATCTTTCACTACTTCACTTTTTCAAAAAATAAACTAATGAAAAATGCATTCCAATTCCTAATTTCCTCACAAGCACTTATCTATCAGTCCTTTTGAAATGAAAAAAATTCTCTTCCTATTTCAAATGTTGATGTAATTCTAGTTTTTTAAGAGATGCAAATCATAATGATGCAACAAGCTAGAACTTCATATTTTCTCATGAAACAACAAAACCAACTTTTTCGCATACAATCTTTCAATGAAAAAAATTTCGAGACTATGAGCTCTTCAAGCAGATGCAAACATGAAAAGAGAAGTTCATTCAGATCAATGAAACACTGACTTTACCAAACACAAGACTGACAATGTAATCTATGCCGGAAAAAGAAGTTCAAACTAGTAAACAAAACTTTTTCAAACTTGTGCAAAAAGAGGTCAAAGTTGTAAGGGGGACCAAAAGCAAATGCAAGGAGCAAACACACCCACAACCGGACTTGATGAGTCCACAAGCTGTTGAATGGGTGATTAGCTAGATGCCCTAGTGTCGCTAGCAATTCAATGACTCGATCAATCAAACAGCAAGATGATAAGTCAACAAGAAAGCAAAACCAAATGAAAAGTAGCTTCATAAACAGGGAGAAAACAGTCAAAAGGGTTCACGGGGTCAAAAACACAAGAGCAGAATACATTGGCCAAGATTGGGGTATAGCCCTAATCTTCACTTACAGAGATAGGGACTACCTAACTGACAACAAGCGCTCGAGGCAAGTCGGCGCGACTGTTCCTCCGCAATTCGAGCTGGTTGGCGCGACTGTCAGCCGATTAAACACATTGTCTGAGGGAACTAAGGAAAAATAAAAATAAAAATTCAAAACAGGGACCAAAGTTGCTATTATGAATTTTAGACTTAGGCCAGTAAGCAGGAGAAAAGAAACAGAACCAAAGGGAAAATGTGAAACTAGCAAAGTCCTCACGGAATCATGAAATCCAAAACAAACAAAAGATGGGATCTCCCCAACGGAGTCGCCAATTTGTGGTGAAGTAAAATTATAAGTGTGGACAAGAAGGAATTCCTCTAGCCTGATAATGTGTCTAGCCACAATAAATACATTCTATGGAAGATTTCCTTAGGTTAGAATCAATCAAGAGCGCCTACCTCTTGGTTGCTTATCCTGCTTGATGATGTCCTCGCTTACTCGCTCCAACAATCTCTCGCTTCCTTCTCCAAGCTCCTGAAACAAGTAAACAACAACAACGCACAAACATAATAATGGACAAATTGAAATTAAACCTACTTAATGAGTCAAGAAGCATCAAGACACGAAAATGTAATATTACAAAACATGTAGGAAATCAATCGATAGTTGCATATATTAATATCAAAGAGAGATTACAACCATTCTTCTTGACGTCGCAGTCTTCCTCTAACAAGACTAGGTTCCCACACACTTCTACTAGCATTCCATGATGACTTCAAACAAAAATAGTTTAAAGGCTCTTCCCTTTATACTTCACTCCAAACCAAACACACTTCTCCCTCACACAACTAGATGGCTACAACTAGTAATAGCTTGCTTGTCTAATCAAAATAGTATACTCACACTCAACCAACACTCTAACTATGACTAGTTTGTGCTTGGGAAGAAGGGAGGTTTATATAGGAAATATGGATGGGAGATGGATCCTCTTCTCATGGGAGAAGGACTTATCCCTTGAGGTAGTTCCATCATTATAGGGGAAAGGAACCCAAATTGTCATTTTTGACCCCATCCAGCCAAACCATTTACCAAAACTTCTGTTATGAAGCTTCTAGAGTTGGAAGCTTCGATTCTAATTTTAAAAACTTTTCATAATAGGATCGGCATGACTGGAACACAGCTCAGTGCTCCGGTTGGCACGAGGAGTAGTGCTAATCTCTGCACATCAGCACGGGGAAGATGAAGGTCATTACCGTCGGTCTTGTAAACTGGGCAAAACAGAAGTTTCAGGGGAAATGGTGCAAAAGGGAAATGATCCGCTCATGAAGAGGGACATAATGGGAGTTTCTCCATGAAGGCAAAGCATGTGGGGTTCACTATAGAGGTCCTCCAGGATCAAGGAATGGGGAGTACAGGGACAGTGACAAAATGTTGTGTAACAAGGAACTAGGGCTCATGCATTACTTTCTTGTTATGGAAGTATGGCAAGGAGATGATGAACAATTTATCTCTCAAGGAAAGTATGCCAACAAGATATTGAAGAAGTTCCACATGGAGAGCAGCAAACCCATGGAGACTCCTCTAGCATGAAATTGGAGGAAGGAGAATGATACTTTAGGTGAAGTAGTGGAGGCTACTATTTATAGACAACTTGTGGGTTCTCTTATGTATTATTAGGTCCCTATACTACTAGTGTAACCCCTTATTATTATTAGTACAACCCCCTTATTATATTGTTGTGCCCATGTAGTCCCCACATTTTTATTACTGTACCCCATAGAAGCCCATTATTGTTATTATTGTGCCCTTACATTATTATTTTTATGTCAACTCTAATTACTTTTTTTTCTTAAGCAAGAGAGGTTCCTTCTATTTCATCATATTGAGAAAAAATTTACATAAAATACAAGGGCCATTTACTCCAAGAGGTGACAGGGAAATAAAAGGGCATGAAGCCAAAATTAAGCTTCCCCCCGCAACAACAAACTGCAAAAAATTTGTTACAAACAATTGGTCGTACCAATCAGAACAAAGGCCTGATCACCTACAAACAAACATAAAAGTAACTCAAGTGAAAAGCCCCCAGGACGCCCCATCAGAAAGCACCAATCGATCTAACTGAACCCACAACCCCACACAAATGGAAAACACCTCGAAGCATCTCACCACCAAAACTGCTCGGAGAAACCGCGGACCCCACCAAACCCATAGCCCCACCAATCTGCACGACGAATCTAGAGCGTTGAAAAACCCAAGCAAGATCGGACAGCTGAGCAGGATATCGCCCGCTCGAAGTTGTCGATCTTTAGGGCATGGGGAGGGTGGTTTAAGGACCGGGCCCTCTTCCACGTGTCAAGATACCTATGGTATCGTTGCCAATAAACAAAAAACCACTCACTACAAAAAGGCGGTGCGGTAGCAATGAAACTGCCTACCCCACCAAATCCACGGGCCCCACCAAACTGCTCGATGGAACCAACCCGTTGATTTACCTGACTCCATCAGAAAGCAGAGCAGAAAATCACATGCCCGATGTAATCGAATTTTATGGCGTGGGGAAAGTGGTTTTTGTATCGGGCCCTCCACCACGTGGCATGATTTTTGTGGCATCACTGCCAAAAATCTGAAACCACTCTCAACCTGGGAGAGGTGCGATCTCTGCAAGACCGCCCAGAGGCGGTATTGACCTTCAACACTAAAAAAAAGTGGATGATACAGAAGTTTTTGAAGCTTCTTTCTGAAGTCTGGGAGGCTCTTATGCCCATCACTTAGAATGGTCCTGAATGTGGTTCACTCTACTTTTGACCTAGTTTTACCTGTCATTGTGCATGTTTTTGTCCCACTTGGCATAGCCCTCTGATCGCTAACCAATACTAACTAGGATCTGTCATTTTTCATCTATGCTCTTCTTTGTCCTCCTCCGCCTGGTTTTGGCAGAGTTTTTCAGGTTACTCTACACCATTGTATTCCACTTCCTTAAGATTGCACTGTCCTTGCTACTAACACCTTGGTTGGCTAGAATGTCAGCCTATTTGTTGGCCTTTCTCCTCACATGAATGAATCTGAGAGTGCGCAGTTCCTGTAGATGTGCTTGAGTTTTCTAAAGGAATCTAGTTAACCTCCAGTGTTTTGAGACCTTTTCTAGCCCTGTTCCATTACTGGTTCTCTTGGCAACGTTTATGACTAACTCTGAATCCACTTTTATTATGACATTTTGGCAATTGCTCTGTATAAAAAATTCTAAGCATTTGTCCAATGCCATTAATTCTGCCATGTTGTTAGTGGCTTTTCCTAAGTGACCATGGAAGAGGGATATAATGCTTCTTGTATTATCCCTTAGAACTCCCCCAAAATCGGCATCTCCTAGGTTTCCTTTGGAAGCTCCATCAATGTTGTACTTTAAAAAACCTTCAAGGGGGGGATGCCAGAATTCCTCCACCTTTTCTCGCATAGAAGAAATCCTATCTAGACCTTGAATAATAAGCCCCTGCAAGTCTAATAGCTGGAGGATTCTCAAATCTTCAGGTGAGGGAGGATTTTTGGGGAGATTCCTAACTGTGGTGCCCACTGTCTCCTTTAGTTGTTTTACTATCAGCTCTACCAGGCTAAGAGAGGCAGACTTCTCCTCTTTGAAAACTCTTATGTTCCTTTCCTTCCACACATTCAAAATGATGAAACTCGGCAGGAGATTCCAGGCACAGTTGAGAATCTCATTATCTAAAAAAATGTTCCTCCAGTTGTTTAGAGTGTTGGCAATACTTTCTTTGTCTCTATCAGACTGTTTGAAGATGTTGGTCAAAAATTCCCATATCCTGTCGGTGAAAACGCAACTGTTGAGAAGATGCTCTATAGTCTCCTCTTGGGTCTCACAGAGTTGACATCTGGAGGGTCCCAGCATGCCCCTTTTTTTAAGGTTGTCCCAGGTTAAAAATTTTCTGTGGTGAACTAACCACATGAAAAGTTTGATTTTCATCCATCCTTTGTGCTTCCAAAGCTTCTGCCAGGTTTTATTAAGAGCTTGGGGTTCCATATCAAGGATAAAACCATTAGCTTCCTTGATATTAAAGTTTCCCTCTTTATTGTTTCCCCATCTCAGATGGTCCTGCCCTTCCATTACTAAAATTATTCTCTGATCCAGCAGTCTTTTGAGGGATTCTACTTTAATATTGAGGGTTCTATCCTCTCTGCTCTCAATTTTTTTCCACATTCTCCACTTTCCTGCATTATGAGAGTTCTCCCAAAAGTCTTTCACTTTTACTAGTCCTTGATTGTCGGTCTCTTGCTTGAGGCCTAAAAATTCCTCCTTTAGTAGATTTGGTTCGTGTTGCCATTTGTCTTCCCATAAAAGTGCCTGATCTCCCTCTCTAATTTCCCAAAAACTATTTTTTTGCACCACCTCTCTATTCTCCCAGGCCTTGTTCCATATGGGGAAGCCTTTCACTATCCCTGTCATACGTATGATATCCAGATCCAGCTAGGCATTGGCATATTTTTCCTTCCAGATGCTTGCCCATTGGGCTTTAGGATATTTAACCCACCTCCACCAAAGTTTGGCTCCTAGAGCCTCTTTGAGAATCCCTGGGTTGTCTAAACCTAGGCCTCCTTGGTTCTTAGATTTGCAGACCTTTTCCAAAGAGACTAGAGCCCATTTTTTCCTAGAATCCTCTTTTCCCTGTAGAAAGTCTCGTTGAATATTCTGAATTTGCTGCAAGACTCCAATAGGAGCTGGGAGGGTTGATAGCAAGAAGATTGGAATAGCATGGAGAACTGCTTTAGTAAGAACCAATCTACCAGCTAAATTTTAAGATCTAATTGTCCATTTATTGACCTTGTCTTGCATTTTATTTATTATTGGATCCCATATACTCTTGTGTCGGGGTTTAGCTGTATGTGGAACTCCCAAATACTTGGAGGGAAGAGATTCTCTTTGAAAGCCTAAAATTCTGGAGACATTTCTCTAGATGGCAATATGAGTGTTAAAGAAAAAGACTTTTGATTTGGAAAGGTTGACTTCCATACCTGTGGCTTTCACAAAGTCATCCAAAATTTGTTTGTAAGCAAGTGCTTCTTTGACTGTGGGAATTCCCTGTAACATGGTATTATCTACAAATTGTTGATGAGTTAGAACTTTCCCATTCTCAGTAAGTTGAAGACCTCGAATTCTTCCCGTTACTCTTGCATGCTTGATGGACCACCCCAACCCTTCCATCGTGAGGGTGAAGAGAAAGGGAGAGAGTGGATCTCCCTGTCTTAGACCCCTAGAAGGGAGAAAAATCTCAGTAGGAAAACCATTTACTAAAATTGAAAAGCTGGACGAAGTTACCAGGGCCATGACCCATCTGACCCAATTACGATCAAAACCAAACACTGTGACCACTTTTCTTATGTATATCCAATTTACTTTGTCATAAGCTTTGGCTATATCCAGTTGCATGATCATTCCCGCTTTCTTACTGCCCGTTAACGTGTGAACCACCTCGTGAGCTTGAGTTATATTGTCCAAAATTTGTCTTCCCTCAACATACCTTGTTTGTTCCCCGGAGATAAGCATGGGCAGCAAGGGTTTGAGTCTATTGGCCACCACCTTAGAGATTATTTTGTAGACAACATTTGTATAAGGCTATGGGCCTAAATTTCTCTGGTGTTTGAGCATTATCTTGTTTTGGAATAAGGGCAATAAAGGAAGTATTGAGAGCTTTCAAAATGGTCTTGTTCCGCCTAGAGTCTTCTACTATCTCTACAATATCCCTTTTAACAATATTCCAGCAGGCTTTGAAGATATCCACATTAAATCCATCCGGGCCTAGTGCCTTGCCATTTTACATTTCCTTGAGGACCTCACTGATCTCCTTTTCAGTTACAGGTCTGTTGAGGTTTCCATTATCCTCTCTGGATACCAGTCTAGGTATGTGTTTAATTAAATTCTTGATGAAAGGTTCTCTTTCAGAAAATTTTTCCTTGGCAATGTCCCGAAAGTGTTTTACTAACACTGCTTCTATCTCCTCATGGGCTTGATGAATTTGGCCATTCTCGTTCTTGATCGAAGAGATTTTGTTGTGAGTTTTGTTCGCAATGGTGGATCTATGGAAAAATTTAGTATTGCGTTCTCCTTCTTTTAGCCATAGAATTCTAGATTTTTGTTTCCAAAAAATCTCTTCTTGTTTGCACAACCTTTCCTATTCTTGATGGTATTTCTCTGCTTGATCATTTTTGTTTTTGTCAAAGCCATTCTTGATCAAAGCTTGATTGAGCTCTAGGATTTTGCTTTCCACGATTTTTTTGCTTGTGAAAATATTGCCAAATTCCTTCTGGTTCCATTCCTTTAGCTTCTCCTTGATGTGTTTTAATCTTTTATGAAGCAGGAACATTGATGATCCCCGAATCTACAGGTATTCAGCCCACCATTTTCCAATATTGCTAATGAAATCCAGGTGTGAAACCCACATATTTTCAAACCTGAACGGTTTGTTTCTTGGGGTGCACAAGCCCTTGATCTCCATTTGAATAATCCGGTGATCTAAGCCTCCAAAAGGAAGAATATCAGCTATTATTTCCTTGTTTAGAAGCAGGAGCTCTTCAAAGATCATGAATCTGTCTAGCTTGGAAGCTACTTGGGAATCTCCTCCTCTTTTGTTGTTCCAAGTGCACAGACCATTACTTGTCTCAATGTCCACTAGATTCATGTTTTCTGAAAAACAATGGAAGGTTGAGTAATCTTTGTTTAGTGCTCTAATCCCTCCTTTTTTCTCTGAGAGAGATCTGATCATGTTGAAATCTCCTCCTATAACCCATGGTAACCCTGCGAATCTGCTTCAAAGGTCCACTAAGGAATCAATAAACTTTATTTTGTCCTCTAACTGTTGAGGGCCATAAACATTCATTACAAGATATGTGTCCCTATCCCCTATAGGCTATATAGCAACTGATAAATAGTTTCTTGATGCCTCTGCATCAATAATCCCTATTTTTTGGGGTTTCCAGAGGATGAGGATACCCCCTGCTATATTTTCTACTTTGACTTCTATAAACTCATATCCGTTGAGCCATCTACTATGGATTTGTCTTATCTTTTGCACCGATCATTTTGTTTCTTGGACAAAGATTATGTCCGGAGCTACCTATTTCATTCTATTATTCAGCAATCTTTGTTTTCTTTTGCTTCCTAGACCTCTTACATTCCAAGTTGTGAACTTCATAATTACAGATTGGTAAAGGAGTAACTGGTTAGATCTTTCATCTTACCTTAGTCTATCATGAGCTTTCCACATTCCATTAAAAGCTCATTCTGCTTTTTTCTACCCCTTTTTTTCCTCGGGTTTCTTGGAGCTAATTCTGGGGTTGATTTTACTGTTTTTCTTCCATTATTACCCGGTCTTTCAACGCTGTTATTTTCTGCCAAGTTCTTTGCCTCTGTTTTCCATAAGAATAACTGCTTTATTCGATTACATTATTCTTGTGGTAGAGATTCTACCCCCCGTTGTTCCCTTACTCAAGAACCCTTCTAGATCTAGGTTTTCTCTGTCAAGAATCTCTTGTAACTCATCGTCTTCCAGTTCCATCTCACTCTGAGTCATTTTCTGATCCATATCCATCTCTGATTCACTCATCATTATCCCTTTATGTTTCTCCTTTGCCTGTTCCTGATCCTGTTCTTCTTCCTTTTCCTTCTTATCATATCCATCCTTCATTATTTGATTTTCACCTGTTGTATCTTCCTCCTCTTCCAGAACCTGGAACTGATTCGGCCTCCCTTTTTGGTTAGAATTTGGGTGTTGATTTGGCCATTTTTTTCCATTTTTTCCTTTGTGAGCTACCTTGTGAAATCCATTTGTTTCTTTCATTATGTTAGGTTTGCTATTGATCTCTACCTTGCTGAGAGGGCAGTCTCTAAGAAGGTGCCTGTGCTCATGACATTTTCGACATCTAAATGGAATATGCTCGTAGTCGACAGTCTGCACCCATTCCTCATCATGAACCTCCTGTATGACCTCGTCTGAGAGTGCTCCAGATAGGTCCATCTCTACACAAATGTATTTACCCCTTCTTGTAGCTTCAGAATTTTTGACATACCTCCCTAGTTTATTGCCTATGGCTGTTAGTGATTCTATTTTCCAGTAATCCAAAGGTAGTGAATAGAGTCTTACCCAAACCGGGACTGAGGTAAAGGTTTCCCGCTCCGGCACGAATTTCATCATCCACGGCCGCATGTAGAGCCCTGTTGTTGCATAGAAGTAGGTCCCACCTTCAAACACTCTGTCTTTGTCCTCAATGTTTGCAAACACCACAGTGAAAAAATCCCTTGGATCCTAGATGAAGATCGATGCTTCCCTTGGGCTTCCAGTGGTATCTGATCCATGTTTGTAAAGCCTTTTCGGTGGGCCATAGTCCCATGAATTTTCATATGATTGCATAAGTCTGCATGTGCTCCCTGTGGGCTTGCAGCTCTGGATTATTTAAGATTACTCTGGGAGTGATTTCAGCTTTGGGTTTGCAAGGTCCCTTTTGTTTCCTGTCTTTTGTGCCCTATTTTTTGTCATTTTCCTCCTTGTCTTTTGTGTCTTCATTCTCATTCTTTTTTTTACATTCTACATCCTCTTCCCTATTTTTTCTCCCTTCCATCTTGCTACCTCTACCTGATTCTGGGGGAGTCTTGCCCTTGTTAGCCACTACCTCTCTAAAGGAGGGAGTGGAGCTCCCTCCTCGACCACCGTCCATGGAGAAAAACACCCGCAGGAACCCTCAACCATGTTTCTTCGACCTTCCACTCTTCCCACTCGATTTATGTCAGCTCTAATTACATTATGACCCCTTAGACTCCTATATATAGAAAGGAGGTCTTTTCATTTGTATCATCCAAGAATTGTTCATTTGTGTAGTGTAAACGAGGTTTCCCCCTCGAAGAGGTTGAATTCTAAGGCGTTGATCTAACTTTTCTATCTTTTTGTGAGTTGGTTTCATAACATTTGGTATCAAAGCTTTGAATTATGTTAGTGTCAACCTTTGCAGCCTTCCTCCAGTGATCAAACATGCTCTTACAAAGTGATTTTAAGGTGTTCAAGTAAAATTTGGTCACTAGGCATTAGGTCTAGGGTTTGATTTTACCCTTGTCAAAGTTGTCCAAATGACGTTCCATGTCACCATTCAACTGAGTGTACCATCATTCAAAGGGTTGTTCATCATCATGTCAAGTTCCACTGGGTTATTTTACACCTTGTTCATGCTTCAGTTGCGCCTAGGCAAGGTTCATTTCCCTCTCCTAGGGTTTGGAAGCTAATTTCTCTTGGATGGTCAAATCATCGGAAAAACTTGTATCCTGATGTTCATACACCTACCCCTATCCATAATGTACCTTATTAAACACTTCCCATCACTAAAATCCCCCAAATTCCTCATTTTCGCACAAACCCTAGTTTCTTGCTACAACTTGGCAATTTTCTAGGCTAGGCCTGTGTTTTGCCTTTTTGGTACCATTCCCCTCACTCAATTTCTGAGATTCCACTTTCCCCTAATTTCTAACATCCCTCCCCACTTCCCAAAATTTTCTCAAGAATTTAAAAGCCACGTATCCCCTTTATTCCACTTCATTTCAACAAATCCCTTGTCCCACACATCGGGATAGGTTTCACTCAAATGATGTTTCTAAGAAATAAAAGATGAATTTTGGACACCAGAGAGATTTTTGTGTCCAAACCAGACCAACGAAGAAAAACCTCCTTCACTTTTTACAAATGTGTCATGGTTTTAGAGAAATGTCAAAAATACAATCGCCTTGGGAGAATTGATACACCTCTGAAGTGACCTTGGGAAACTCAAGTTTTCTCCTAGATTGGTTGGCCAAATGACTTTCTTGATGAGTCAGATGATAACCAGACACAAATATCTTTCCAATGAGCTATCATGAGCTCAATATGGAGTTGAGGAAGGCATTCAAAAGTTGACTGCAACAGCACTCTGCCTTGAGGCAGCCTCATCTGGCACATTTTGACCAGTCTTGGGAGATTTGATTTGTGATAGGGAAAATGAACTCCAAATTGAAAAATTCTGGTTGTTTTGGAAAGTAGACTCAAAGACTTTTCCAACACGATATCTTTCATCCAATTTGGACACTAGGAAGGCCTCCAAAAGGCTCCTGCAAATGGCACGGTGCACAGAAGGAGCGCGGCGCACTGGGAGAAATTTTCGAGTGTAAATTTACATTGGCACGACGCACATGGGAGGCACAGCGCATAGGGCTAAAAGGCCTGAATTTGACTGAAATCTTCCTCCATAACTGCAAATTCTTCATTCCACAAAGTTTCCACAAGCAAACAAGGTCATTGTGCAAATCAAGTGCATAGGGAGAAATTGCAGAGTGTTTGAGAGGCAAAGTGCGTGTTTGGAGAGAGTTGGAGGCAGTTTCCAGGAGCACAACGCATATACACAGGGGCGCGGTGCACACAGAGCCACCCCTCAGTTCAAGTTTTCAACGGATGCGGCACACACACAGGGCGCGGCGCACACCCACAAAGGGCCCAAATCGTGCCAAATCACTTCAAATTGCTTGTGAAGCCCATCAAATTGACATATATCACAAAAGCACCCATCTTCACACCATCATCAAAGGGCAGCCTAAGTACAGTACACACAGTAGTCATGGCATCAGAGCATGCATCAGAGCATGAGATAGGTGGTCCTTCTCATCAGTATGAGCACCATGAGACCATGACTATCCTAGTATTCGTGACATATCGGAGAGGCAGTAGGCACTTGTTTGTAGCAGAAAAGCGAGTGTTATCTCCACCCAGGGTGGAAGGGGCCTCGCTTCTAGAATCAACTACATAGGTACAGGACAAGGGCAAGAAGCCCATGCAGGATAAGGGGCCATCAGGTGAACAGGAGGTCGACTTCATCCTCGTTCAGGATGATGATGTAGATGTGGAGAGTGCCAGACTTAGGATGACCATCCAGGAGCAGAGCACGGAGATCCAAGACTTGTAACTCAATGTGGAGAGGGCCAAATGGATCATCGAGTGTTTGGAGCAGAGGAACAAACAGCTTGAGGACCAGCATGAGATCATGGAGCTACAAAACATCCGTGAGAATCGACAAGCTGCCCAGCAAAGGAGGATCGAGCTCACTACCTTGGAGCAAGAGATCAATAATGACCGTGAGTCTTGGCTTGAGCGGATCAACATACACCTGGAGAGACTGCTGGAGAAGGTCGACAGAGAAAAAACTATACTGAGGAGGATGGTTTATCATTACAGGGCATGAAACATGAGTGCAAAGGCCCGGATAAGGAGCTTGAAGGCAAAATTGAGCAAAGCAACAAAAGAGGCAAAAGAGCAAGATCAGCCTCGAATCTTGGCTGAAGCTTCTATGGCCCAGCATAGTGCCTCTTAGAGAACCTCCAGCCCAAATTTCAAGAAATTTGGGACAATTTTGGTCACATGGAAATTTTCGGTCACAAACACAGGTTTTTTCTCCCTGTGCGTCGCGCCACTTAGGATTGGGAGCTCCAAATGAGAAATGGCTTGCATTTTTGGATTCATCATGCAAAATCATGACTATTGGGACTCGGGAAAGAAATTTGGGCATGATTTGAGTCTCCAGGAGGTCAAAAACACCCAAAAAATGACCTCTCTGCCCCTATTTTGACACACAAGAAGCAGTCTTGGGAGAATGAAGATTTGGAGGGGAAAATGAGCTCCAAATTCAAAAATTACACTTGGGTTGGAAAGTAGACAGGACAGGCTTTCCAACAAGCACACTTGGGCACATTTTGGACTCCTGCAAGTGCCTCAAAACTGGCCCCAAAGTGGCACAACGCATATAGAAATTGGCACGACGCATATAGGAAAAAAGGCCCAATTTACCTCTGTTTTGCGAAATTTCGATTCGCGACTTCTCCAAAGTGGGCCCGCTCATCTACACTTCAAATTTTCAGCACCTAAGGTGGAATTTAAATTATTTTCACTCCATATTGGCTTCTATCCAAGTGGCAAAGGAAGGCAAACAGTCACCCCAAGCCATTTGTCATGTTTGTAACGTTGCACCTATAGCTAATGGTTGGATTTCCACCTCCATTTTGTAATGATTCGAGTAACTCCCCAACCCTTGGGTGTTCTATCTCTTCATTGAACATTATATATATTGTATGCAAACTATTTGCAAAGGGTTGGTTGGCTTGTAACTTCTGGGAGACTGTGGGAAAGAAACTTTGTTTCTTCATTGTATATTTTTACAAAGGATTAATGAAAGGTAGCAGCTCTGTTTCATGAGATTCATGTGGTTGTGAGTGTAGGAAATGTGTATCTTATGTTTAATATGTATCTTGTTATGGTTCAAAGCTCATTTCATATTCATTTCCGGTGAAATTTTCTAAGTTAGATAAGGTAGAATTCAATTTCATTGCTCTGCCTGTGGGAAAATTTCATGTTCAGTGTTCTTTCTTCTGTTGAAAAGGATTCATGTGTGTATGCCCTTTTCACTCTTCTAAGCAATCTCTCCATTCGCATTGTTTCAAACTAAATTGTTGGACTCTCAGCCTATCTTGCCTCACGAAGCAATCTGTGTCTTTATATTAAATTCTTTGTTAATTGAGGTCCATTGGTCCCATACCATCCCAGAAACACAGTCATTCATAAAAATCACTTCTTGTATCCATATTCACTTACTAGCCTAAGATAAATATTTCACTGTAAGTCATCTCAGGTCTTTTCGTTTATCTATTCACTGAGTGTGACTTGGAGAGAGCCCTCTCCTGTTCTGGTAGGACTAGCTACCAGACTGAGCGTGGTTTGTGGTTACCCTGAATTTTTCCATCTTTCAGCCTAAGGCTGATTTAGGTGCTAAAATAGTGGAGACTCCACTGGGGACAAAATGGTTTGCTTGAATATTGTTTTGCCCCAGTACATCTATCAAGCTCAGATCTGATGGTTGATGGTGAACAACGATCAGACATAAGAAGACGGCTGAAATCATTCACCTGGCGACTCCATTCACTGAAGAACCTAGCAATCGGTGCTTCATGGTGACTCCACTGGAGGACTAAATCTTTCTCTGTGAAAATGGAAGGATCTTACACAAATTTCGGGTATCCAAAGTGGAATGGTATTCAGGACCTACTCTGCTTTCTTGTGAATTACTTCTTTGTTGTTCTTGAAGCTGTCCTGAATGTTGTTTAGAACTTGTTGTATGATAAAGGTGATCAAAATCTTCAATCGACCCGTTCAAAAAGCGTAAATACTAAGTTTCCCTTTGATCTTGGCCTCCTTACTTTTCCTACATCTTATGACGATTCTCTGCAAAGTGATGAGCCTAAAGAAAACAAAATTGATCCCATAGCTCTTGTATATATTCCTACAATTGTTATAATCCCAGGTAGGTATAAACCTCTTGTTTTACCTTTTGTTCTTCATGCTTTCCCCAAAAACTATGATCTCTAGTTGCCAAGATTTGACAGTGAATGTAAGAATGTCAATGTTGAGCAACATGTGCAAAATGATGAGACTTTTCTAGACCTATATGAAATTGATGAATAAGATGTCAGTATAAGGCTTTTTGCTCTTTCTTTGCAAGGCAAAGTCAAGAGCTAGTTCAAAGCCCTGCCTGTTGCGAGCATCACAGATTTACAGCAGTTCATCAAAGTTTTCCTTGATAAGTGGAGGATTGGACATAACCTTTTCCTTATCGTAGAAGAGTATAATCAGCTGAAAAGACTGCCAGGGGAGACAGTACAACAGTTTTCAGCCAGATTTAATCAAGTTTATTATTCAATGCCGGTTGATATAAGACCCCCTCCTGGATCTACTCTCTTGCACTACGCGGGTGCCTTTGATCCGGAAATGGAGTTTCAACTAAGAGAAAAGAATGTCTCAACACTTAAAGAGATGCAAAACAATGCAGTAAATGTAGAGGCTCATTTGTTGATCAGAAGGGCAAGGTTGAAAGAAGAAGAGATGAAAAATGTGGATCCAGAGAAAACAACACCTTCAGAGGAAAAGCTTGACATTTTGGTGAGTGCAGTTGAAGAGATGGTGAGAAAAATGACTGCAAAAGATGAAAATGACGTTCATGAACAAGTGGTTGATCCAAAACATTTTGTTTCTTATCTCAGTAGTCATAAGGATTGTTTTGTAGATCATCTGGAGTAGATCATCCAAACAGGTCATCGTGGCATTTTTGCTATAAATTTTTTACTGCTACGTTTCAGAAGCTAAAAAAGAAACCCATTTGAGCTGAAATCATTTTGAACTTCCGGTCCGAATTTCAGACCTTGTCACACTATATATTCAGAGATATGATCTGTGTAAGTTAGGGTTTTATAGACTCCCGAATTACATTCTAAATAGGTGACCTGGAGAAAATCGTCATAGCTTTTTTTATGAGCATCATATTGAAATTTATTAAGTTTCATAAAGAGGATGGCCTGTAGTTTTATGTATACCATTTTTAGGTACTAAGGTCGAAATAGTGACACGTGGCACTTCGTACAAGTCCACTCTACTAAACTAGTCCAGAATCAGGTCACCGTGGGAGATTTGGCATAACTCTTCCTTAGAGAATCCAATCTTGATCAGACTTGTGGGGTTGGAAAGAGGACTCAAAGGGCTACTTCAGGACGCAATTTCAGATATTCTAGATCCGTAGTTACAGAGATACAACAGATTCAATTCGAGCTATTACAAAGTGAAAAAAAATGTGTGTATTTTTTTTTTTTAATTTTGCATAAGATTGGTTTGAAAAATTAGTTTGAAGGAATTTAAAGGATAGTGAAGAATTATTAGCATTAATTGATGCCTCGAAAAAATAAAATGGAAACACCTAGTAAGAAACCTAAAAACTCTAGCATGACTCGTGAAGAAGAGGAAGAAATGCAACATGATACATCAAAATTACAAGACCAAGTACAACAAATTTCACTTTTACAAAAGGTAATTGAAGCCAAGATGAATGGCATGGACGCTAAGATGGAAGAATTGAAGATAAATTTTAATAATTTGCTACAAGAAATGGTTACTAATGGTGAAAGGGTAGGTAAGTAAACTCATGATGAGAACAAAAGAAATGTTAATCGTGATTTCATAGACTCTAATGTTGGATTGAAGACCCACCATGTTCCAAAAATCGATATGAGGAAGTTTGATGGCAAGGATCCCGCAACATGGATATTACAGATGGAGCAATTTTTCGATCTCAATAATGTGCAAAACACGCAAAAGGTATGTATTGCAACTTTATATTTGGAACCAAATCAGTTTGTATGGTATCAATGGCTTTGCTCTCGTAAACAATTTATCACTTGGGCAATTTTTACGGAAGAATTGATAGCACATGATGAGGATATAAAAAGCAACACTTTTTTTAGCCAATTGATAAGTCCCAAACAAAAGGGTTCAATAATGCAGCACATTGAGGAGTTCCAAAAATTGAACATAAGGGTAAAAATGTATTCCAGAGGAGCATAGGATTGATGTGTTCATAAGGTCTTTAAAGGATAATATCCAACATGATGTTTGCCTTTGGGAACCTGATTCATTAGAGAAGGCATTAATGTTAGCAAGAAAAATGGAAAGCAAAATTATGGCAACCAGGAAGCATACCACTCACAACTATAAAGACGGAAGTGTTGTTGTTGCTAGTCTTCCACAACCTATAAGGTTGACACCACAACAATTAGAAAAAAAAAAAGAGAAAAAGGTCTTTGTTGCAGTTGTGATATCAAATACACTAAAGGTCATAAGTGTGCTGAGAAGAAATTATTTTACATTGATTGTGAAGAGGAAGAAGAAAAGGAGCAAGAAAGGTCAAAAGATGAGGATATACTCCAAGAACAAAGCCTAGATGAAGAACAAATTAATCCGACCATATCTTGTAATGCATTGGTGGTAATTACCACTCCTCAAACCATCAAGATAGAAGGACAAATCAAGAAGAAAAAGGAAATAGTGTTGACTGATTCAGGAAGTACCCACAATTTTATTCATTGTAAGGTAGCAAAAGAATTTAATTGCTTCTTATATCCAGCAAAAGAGTGTCAAGTGATGGTTGCAAATGGAGGAACAATAAATTTCTCTATAAAGTGCCATAATATCAAGCTATCCATGGGAGAATATGTATTGACTAGCCCAATGCTTTCCATTCCAATGGGTGGTGCTGATGTTGTACTAGGAGTCCAATGGCTACAATCCTTGGGTACAATAGCTTTTAATTTTCAATAAGTTTCATGAAATTTTGTGCGGAAGGAAAGGAAGTTGAATTAAGGAATATTGTAGGGAAACCAAGAAAGATAATCAGCTCTAACGGTATGACAAAGCTTCTTAAGAAGGAACATTGAGGCGTAATTTCACATTTATGTTCACTAGAGGTTCCCACATCAAAATCATCTATTTCTCCAGATCTCCATAAAGTCTTGAACAATCATTCCAAGGTATTTGAGACCACCAAAGGCCTCCCACCTATTCGTGATCATGATCATGCTATTCATTTGATTTCAGGAAGTGTTCCTCCGAACATCAGGTCGTACAGATATCCCTATGCCCAAAAGAGTGAAATTGAATGTATGGTTGCAGAAATGCTAGAGGCTGGTATAATTCAATCTAGTCAAAGTTCTTTCTCTGCTCCAGTAGTATTGGTGCACAAGAAGGATGGATCA
>APFE030414120.1:19525-32197 GCA_000404065.3 Pinus taeda | reverse complement strand
TATATTTAATGTATATATTTTAATAATTAATTAAATATTTTAATAATTAAATAGGATCTATGTTTGAGATGTTTAGATGGTGAAATGGTAAATATGTAAAATTCAAAATTTAGTGCTTAAGAGTATCTAGACAATTTGAATCACCTAAATTGCTCCCACTAACTTTTTAGGTTTGAGAGAATTTGCTATTAAATGTTGAGTTGAATTTACATAGATTTATGGATTTTCTAATGCTAGAGATGCACTTGAATTATATACTCATTTTCTATGACATAACAAAGATTTAAATAACTTGTATTGGACCACCCTTGTGAGAAATAATAACAAGTTCTATACTATAGAGAAACTGACAACCACCTATCTAGGTTAAATATTGTCTTTTTTCTATGGCACATTTTAATCAATACTTTTTTCAAATTTATTCCAGGAAGCTAAGTTGGTGCATCTCCTCCTCAAATAGTTATCCTTACTCGAAATATAAAGTATATCTTGACATAAGGCATATATCCTAAGCCAAAAAGTTAATATACAAAAAGTGATCCTTATTCAAAATATAAATTATATAGTGACATATGGTAGATATTTCAAGAAAAAACATAGTATGCACAAATTGATAATTAGGACAAGATTGTCTTTTTTTGTTTTTGCTTTGTTTTTTGTTTTTTTAGGCTGTGGTTCATGGAAACCCTGGTCAACGAGTGGCACTACGTCCACAGAAAAATCTGGGCTAATCGACCCCAAAGGGAATCTAGCCCCGCAGCCCACTAGCAAGGCCTGACCCCAAGGGCTTCAGGGAGATTGGGCCCTCTGACCTCCCAATGTCGAGGCACTGATTTTGACCAAATGAGCTAACCCTTGGGGCACAGATTGTTTATGTAGTTAAAACCCTCAAGAATAGAAATAGTGGAAGACATGAAAACAAGTGATTAATGCATAAAAGTAATTTACATGAACATCTCTCAATTATATCATTAAGAAATGACTCTCGGTTTTGAATAAATAGATACGATAGACCAACCAATTGCTAACCCACATATCAAATGTCAGTAATTGTAAGAGATTTAAATTGTATCGTCACTCATACATAGGACATGTTTATGACCATTGGATTAATTAAGTAAAAATCTTATAAATTATATATTTTATACTAAAGATACATTGAATCAAGTTGAACCTAAACAAACTCCTCATGTCAAAATATCTTAAAATGTATAAGAACATCTTCATCTTCAATTCAAAGATTTAAAGAGAGACATTAGACCTTATTCCCCCTTAATTAAGACTTCATTAATTCATAACATAGTTTGAAGCTTTAAGAAATTGGCCTCGATGAGGGACATGATGAAAATGTGAATAAGTACTTGATCATCTATATGGCAACAAAGCACTTCAAGAATGTATTTTTAAAAATATTCTGAATGAAGTGCATGTGTAACTCAATTTGTTTGATACCTTAATGTTCCACTAGATCCTTGGTGAGATAAATAGCACTCTAACTATCATGCTAGAGATTGGGTGGATGTTGCTTCCATAATTCAAACTCTAAAGGATTTCTATAAGTGAAATAACATCTAAAATTGCACAAATTGTTATTTAACATTATAATTTTGATAAATAATGATAGGGGGTTTTGTTTATTAAAACCTAAATGATATATTTAAAACCAAAATTTATAACATATATTACAATACATATTTGATCATTAGGGTCATCAGCCCAATTGGAATCTATACAACAATCCAACATAGGATATCTTCATACATTATAATATAGTACCAAATTCAACTATACCATAGATATACCATGGTATCCTCTTTATTGATTTCCAATGGATTTTGTGAGAATCTTACATGTACTAAGAAATGAGACCACCAATTATGAAGATGTCAAGGGAAGTAAGAGCTAGGCAAAAAAAATACCAAGTAACTATAGGTATAAAGTAATGTCCACTATCGGTGAGGATCAAGATAGAAAAAATTTAAATCCACAATTAAAATGAGATGGGATTCATTTACATGAGAAAACAACTATTTATCTCACATGCATTCTAAGGTTGGGAAATAGAAAAGGGTGAATTGTAGGTGGTAAAAAAATAACTCCATATTGGAAGGGAGATGGGTTTATTTTACTATTTCCATGTGAAATAAATGACTTATGCATAACATGCATACATAGGTTGGGAAAGATAATTTATACCTTCTTGATTTTTCAAAACTTGGAGGCTAAGAAAATAATTCAAATGTCCTAAGCCTCTAATGTCAAACTTATTCTGATATTGGATTTCATATGGTTCTGAAGTTTGGTGTCATTAATAGAGTATGAGAATAACATCATTAACATAAATACATGTATAAAACGATGGTCATATACTTTCTCAATATAAATGTTAGGGTCAAAATTGCATCTATGATAGCTAAGGTCAAGAACGAATTGGTCCACTTTTCATACAAAGCTTGAGGATATTGCTTCAAGCCATTGAGGGATATAACTCTAAATAAACCCAAGATTTATTCCATAGAAAATTATCAAGTGGATTTTAAATCCATTTGATAGCTTCCCATCTATACTAGGCAACAAGGGTAACAAAAAAGTGGATGGAATTGATTTTGGAAACTAGGGTACATATTTTTCTATATTCACTTTGTTCTACTTGCGAGAAACATTTGGAAACTAATCATGGTGATATTTACAAACAATACTATTTGCAGCATATTTAATCATGTAAATCCATTTGCATTTGAAAAATTCTTCATTTAAGAAGAGGCAGTAGATCTCATATATCACTCAACATTAAGAAATGAAATTCTTCATTTACTATGGTAATGCATTTTAGATGGCTAGAAGCTTCTTTAAGTATTTCTAGATGTGGAGTCTCTAGAAATTAAGGTAATAGAGAAGAGACTTTGTGAAACTCAAAGTGTGTTTAGCATTGATCAGAAAGATAATCAAGTATATCAATAAATACTTCCCTTGTTGTATATCCAACAAGGAATTTGTGGACTCATTCGGGGGATAAGTTTGAGTAAGAGAAGCATTTATTTCATGGTCAATATTATAGGAGGATTAAAAGGAGAAGGAACATGTGTCAAATATATCTTGCAATTCAAGGAACGGACATCAAATCATTCTCACACTTTGAGTGACCTTCATCACATATAACATCTCCTCTAGTAATTACTTTTGTTGATAGATTAGGTACAATAATTCAATAATGTTTTACATCCTCTACATTACCAATAAAAAATGCACTTCTCAATTTCAAGTTTGTAAGAATTTCTTTTTCTCATCATGAATTGCACTTGTGTTTCATTTCCAAAAATGAAAAGGTCACCCACATATAGTTTTATGTTGCTACAATATTCTTATAGTGTTACACTTTTTAAATCCTTAAAGGGAGCATATTTAACTACATAGTTTTCATAGTTTGTGGAAAATAATTTTGTTGGGTGTGTGCTATATTCTTTGCACAATTAGCCTTATGTACTATCCATTGCATAGGGAGTAGGGCGGGAGGAGGGGGGAGGGATATTTTGGGTCCCTCTGACTCAAGTATTTAGAGGTATATCCTTGAAGAAAACTCTATTTAGTTGTTTTTCATATGTTTTTGGCTTATTTTTTGGTGTTTTTAAGCCTTTTTTTTTTGTCACATTCCAATGCAATTCAGGTTAAGGAATCTAATATAGGTTAACGGATTAGAGTTTTAGATATTGTTGGCTATTATATATGATATTGTAAATGGTGGAGAAAGTACATTTAGACTTAGAGGTGTGGTTCTAAACATTTGTTGGTTTTCCTAATTAAGGGTGTTAGGGTAAATATATGAGGATTATGTTTTATTGGTACTATTTTTTACTTTTTTAATTAATATACAAGATATATATATATGAATTTTTTACTGTAAGGTTGTAAACATGTAGCTTCCTACTACTAAGATTGTATTTTACAAATATTTAACGATATATCAAAATTAAATAAAGTGGATAGAGTCAAAATTCCTATCTTCTTAATAAGCATAAAATCAATTAAGTTTCCCTCACAATACTTCAAAATGTCCCAACCAATGAATTAAGTTATATATATAATCATAAATATATATAATATATATAAGTATTATATATATAAATAATATATATATATATAATATATATATAATATATATATGACTCCACTTGTTGTAACATACTGCATCATGGATGGTTCTTACATTATTATTCATGAGAATAATTTCACTTCTTAATATTGGACTCATATTTCAAGGAAAGATCCATTGGACCATAACTTCACAAGTAGGACCATTGTGTCCCCAGCTTTGTGGGCTCTATTAGTGGTTCTTTCCATTGCAATTGTGAGAGTTTATTGTTACTAAGAAAGATATTGGTCATAAAGAAGAAAACAACATAATTGAATAAAGTTAAGTTAAGGAACTTAAATACCCATGCAATTTTAGTATGAGGCCACTCCCTAAGGATGAGATCTTCCATTACAGCTACACCATTAGACTTCATTGTCAACACTACATTCTTCAGTCATTATAACCTCTCCCACATTTCCATCTCCATTTACTTTTGCATTCCCATTTTACCATTCCCAAGGTATGATAATTATTACACTTGCAAAATGCACTTAGTAAAACCTATAACATAGTACATGTGTTATTGGGATCTTAAATAATACTTCTAATCACACTATATATTGATAACTATCTCACAAAATAATTGTATTCTCCCCCCACCCACCAAGAAAACCACCCCTACCCAAAATTAAATCTCCCTAATTAAGAAAAAACCTAATTTTTGCCTGACCTCCCTTATTTTTACCAAATACCCATTCCCTCTCACACCCATATTGTTTCTCCTCATCCCCTACCTACCCTTCCACCAATATCTAGAATATATTGACTCTATTTTCCCAATTTTAAAACCCCTTGTTATGAATGAACATGATAAGGTATTACTGGAAAGGGTGAAGCTCTCATGGAAAAATTATAAGGGAAATCAAAAGGTTTCAAAGGGATGGCTTCTCCTTACCCTATTATAATCCAGTCAATTTAATGAAGGAGAAGGATGACATAACTTCACATATGCCACCCATCTTCCTTTATAATTTTACATGCAATTGATTAGAGGAGAGGTCAACAATGCACCTCTTCAATTCTCAGGGGACATAGTCTTTCTTCCAAACTCTCACCTTGTTCTCTCTATGATCCTCCCAACCTTGTTTTAGTGATTCCTTGATTTATTATACCATGGTCTAGACTTACTCATGTTTCCTCTACCATCTAGTTAAAGAGCTCTATTCTTTTCATAAGAGGGTGAATAAATGCAAGTGTAAATATGAAGAAACCTAATATACTACTCATATTTCTAGTTTCACCATCATCTATTGCAAAGGAAGGCTAGATAAATTGAAATTTGAGGGTGGAGAAGTGAATACACAGTCGCATTGTGATATATATCACCAAACTTGAGTGGCTAGCACTCACATGGATTTTCCACACTTCCAACCATTCGTAACAAGCACACCTTGGCAATCAAGGTGGCTATTTAAGATTATGAATTCGTCAAAAATTTGATTGGAATCTCTTCCACTAGTATCAAACCAAAAATGGACCCCACAGATTAGAAAAATATACAACCCTCATAGATGCACTTAAATTGGTAGCCATTGCTTCCTTGCAACTTTAACTTTCAAGGTTTTACAATATTTATATCTCCTTTCATTTTTTAAAACATTAATGTTATAGGAAACATGCCTATAGAAATCTAAACAAAGACTCATGGTTTGTAATATTAATATGTAATATACTAGAGTTTTTAGAGCCATTATGTGATAACATTGTTTGAACAACCAATCATTATATTTTCATTAAAATATAAAGGAGAGTAACCAAAATTTGAAAGGATTCCAATAACTAATTATGATAATATATTACTAAAAACATTTTATGTACATGTTAATGTTGCTTTATTGTCAATAAAAAAATATATTAAAATAATATTAACATTAAATATTATCAAATTTTAAATTATCTTTTGAATCATATCCGCCTGTAAATTTTAAATTCTATTCTAAATCACATTTAATCAAATAATATATAAATCTATTAATATTTATAATTATTAATAATTAATTTTAAGAAAAAATAGTATTTAGAAAACCTTAAAACAACAGGTACCCCATATCCAATCCATCCTTGATCTGTATGCCATAGTGTTTAGAGAGATTCCACCAGGGCAACCACTAGATCAGGGGTTTGAGCACACTATCGAGCTTGAGCAGGGCATCCAGGCAGTGATCACCACCCCTATAGGCAACCCAAGGCCAATCGGGATGAGATTGAGCGGGCTATCCATGAGTAGCTGGCTCTTGGGCACATTCGACCGAGCACGAGTCCTTTTGCTTCTTCTGTGGTGTTGGTGAAGAACAAGGACGGTACATTGAGGATGTGCATTGACTACAAGGGCTTGAACAAGAAGACCCTGAAGAACAGGTAGCCCATACACAGGATCGATGAGTTGATGGATGAGTTGAGGGGAGCACAACTATTCTCAAAGATTGATTTGAGATCTAGGTACCATCAAATTCATGTGAGGGAGTAGGACATTCCCAAGACCACCTTCAGATGTCACTATGGGCACTTTGAGTTCTTGGTGATGTATTTTGGGCTAACCAATGCCCCCTCTACATTTCAGTCCTGCATGAATCACATCTTCCATAGTCACTTGCGGAAGTTTGTGTTGGTATTCTTTGATGACATTCTCATTTACAACAGGACTTGGGAGCAGCATCTCCAGCACATTGAGACGGTATTGCATATCTTACAGGAGTAGCAGTTCTATGCCAAACTCTCCAAGTGTGAGTTTGGGTTGACGGAGATGTTGTATCTGGGACACGTCATAGGAGTGGATGGAGTGAGAGTCCATGGGTAGAAGATCAGGGCCATCAGGGAATGGCTGGGGCCAAGAAATGTGATGGAACTTCAAGGATTCATTAGCATTTGTACTTACTACCAGAAGTTCGTCAAAGGTTTCTCACAACTTGCTACACCCTTGACAAATTTGACAAGGAAGGGGGCATTCAGTTGGTTAGATACAGTACAACGAGCCTTTAACAGGGTCAAGGAGGTTATGAGCAGCTACCCAGTGCTTACATTGCCAGATTTTACGCAGCCCTTTGTTTTGGAGTGTGACGAATTGGGAGAGGGGATCGGCACAGTATTGATGTAGGGAGGTCACCCTATATCCTTTGAGAGCCGGAAGCTCCTTCCGCACAAGAGGTTGTATTCTATATACGACAAGGAGATGCTGTCCATCATGCATGTATTGGCTAGGTACTGGCAGTATTTGGTGGGCAACAATTTCAGGGTAAGGACTGATCACAACAGCCTCAAGTGCGTTTTGGAGCAGAAGCAGCTACAGGAGAGGCAGCAGAAGTGGATCAACAAGATCCAAGCATACAACTTTGACATTGAGTATGTCAAGGGTAAGAACAACATGGTGGCAGATGCCCTTTCACGTAGACCAGCCACATTGCCTCTTATGAGCTTCGATACCGATTAGAGGGCTTGACTCTTAGTAGACTACTCTAAGGACATGTTTGCATGTGAGGTTCTAGATGGGCAGGTGGAAGATGACCAATACAGGGTGGTAGATGAGATCATCTATTACAGGGACCAGATCTTCTTGACTGAGGGGTCTTAGCTCAAGAAGAAGATACCCCAAGCATCACATGATTCACCATTGGAAGGACATCAGGGTTTTTCCAAAACCTACAGGGCCATTAGGGAGAGGTTCTCATGGAATGGCCTCAAGGAGGACATACTCCAGCACATCCAGGAGTGCGATGTTTCCCAGAGGAACAAGGGAGAGATGAGCCATCCCAAAGGATTATTGTAGCCTCTTCCCATTCCAGAAGGGAAATGGGAGAGTATTTCGATGGACTTCATCACAGGGTTGCCCATGGTACAGGGCAAGGATTGCATCTTTGTCGTCGTTGACCGACTGACAAAGTACACACACTTTTTTGCCATATTTGCACACTATACAGCAGCACAGGTGGTCGAGTTGTTCCTTAGAGAGATCTTCAGTCTACATGGTCTTCCTAAGACCATTGTTGGCAATAGGGATCGTCGTTTCGTGGGCACGTTTTGGTAGGAGATTTCCGGTTGGTGGGGACGGAGTTGACACCGAGTACTAGTTATCACCCACAAACGGATGGGCAGACAGAGATAGTTAACAAGTGGTTAGAGGGCTACTTGCGTAACTATGTCAGTGGGCAGCAGCGAGCATGGTTGAGGTGGCTGCATCTAGGGGAGTACTGCTACAATACTTCACATCACATGTCCATTGGTATGTCACCATTCTATGCTTTATATGGGTATCATCCTTTATCTTTTGCTGACGTGATGTTTGGTGATAGCAAGGCTCCCAGAGCCAAGATATGGATCCAAGAGAGTCATGATATTCTCTGAGCTCTTAAGGATAACATGGCTACAACACAGAACCAAGAGAAGTTGTATGCCGACAGGGGTTAGGTGGAGAGAAAGTTCAAGGTAGAGGACATGGTCTACCTACGGTTATAGCCACACTGACAGTCGTCACTAAAGAAGAAGGGGGTTGAGAAGCTTAAGCCCCACTTTTATGGGTCGTATAGGGTGATACACAGGGTTGGACAGGTTGCATATGAGTTGGAGCTGCCCCAAGGCAGCAAGATTCATAATGTTTTCCATGTATCATGCCTGAAAAAAACATTGAGGTAGTAGGTGATAGTGACAGATGAGCTACCACCCATGGATGATGAGGGGCATTTGGTATTGCAATCGGAGGCTATCATTGATATTGGGGAGAGGCAGCTGCAGAGCAGGACGGTCCGAGAATTCTTGGTGAGGTGGAAGAATTTGTCGGATGAGGATGCCACTTGGGAGAGTCAGAAGATCTTGCAGCATCCATCACTTCAGTTGCTTGACCACAAGAAACATTTTGCTCGAGGAGACTTAATATTCCTAATTAGCCATGGCTAATTGGAATATTTGATTTTGCCCAATTTTTACCTTCTATAGTTATTTATAAATAAAAAAGTGAGGGCAGGGGACATAACTCACTTTAAGAATAAAAAGTCACTTCCTAGTAGCACAATGTTGTGACTTAAGGAGGATCAAAGGGGGCCAAAGGGGGATGCAGAAATGGGGCCCATGTAGACACATGGAGGGACTGTGTAGGAGGGAAGAACACATGGCAAGAGGGCAATCATGCAAGAGAAGGTGAGCCTAGGGATTGTGAGAGGCAAAGGCTATAAAATAGAGAGGAGCCCCTCATTTTGGATCATTCATTTATGTGCATTTTGAGCTAGTCATTTTGACTTCTGAGCACGCTGGTTGTTTCACTAGTATGCAGCACTGTTTAGTGCATTGAGTGTCTCCGTTCGGAGATCTCACCCTTAGCCTCGGGAGACTTCGAGTGCCTACTCGGGCAAGGTATTTCCATCAATATTTCAGTAGTAGTTTTATCAGTATTTCAGCACTAGTTCATCAACATTTTGGAGGACTGCGCAACACTTGGAGAGGGATACAGTTCTTTTTAGTTGTAGTGCTAGATTGAGGCTTTGCAGGTGGATTTATGCTGGGAGATTGAGCAGGGATCTAGCTCTTGTCTCATTGGAGGATTTTTGGTAGGGTTTCAAGCAGTGTTTCAGGTAGAGTTTACAAGGGTTTCCTTTAGTAGCAGCGCAGGGCATTGAGGAACTACACAGAACCCCAAGAGGGTGTTTTCCGGGGTTCAACCATTCTAGGAAATCTTTCTGGGTTTTTGTGGGTTTCTTGAGTAGAGAAAAAATCCAGAGTTTTAGCTTTTTCTGAAGAGGGGAGTAGCCCCAAATCATCAAGCAGCAGTAACAGCATAACAACAACATCCACATAGAGAGGCCATTCTTGTCATTCTGAGAGTATTTCTTCACTTGCCTTGTGCAAGTCAAGGTGCCATCTATCTAATCACCTCTTGTACTCATTTTATTTCTCTGTATAATAAAATGGCCTAGCATTTCTCGTTGCATTTCTTGTGTATTTGCTTATATTCTGGTTTACATTATTATATGTTGTTCCACTATTATTTTATCACTTCTAGGTTATTATATCATTTGCACATATTTGGTTGGAGTTTTTGATGGGGTTTGAGGAATATTTAGGAATATGACCAAGAGACCCCAAAGAGAAATTGCTTCCACCTTGTTGTTGGTGCTGTGGCTTTCATTCTAGAAATTTCTGTAGGATAGTTCAGCTGATAAGTAATCCAAACCCCACATACACAGTACCCTCGTTGTGCTGCTCCATCAAGAAAACTCATTGGGTACATGAACTGTGAGTTAACATGCATGCGAGGGTTGTCGCTAGGGTGATTGGGTTTGGAAAAGAAAACATAGAAGTTTGTTGCGATTCTATCAGAGACTTGCTGAAAGTCCTCCCCATAGTTTTGGAATAGATAGTTGTTCCACCAGTTCTAGATGGCCCATATACTGAGTAATGGAATGTCCCTCCAAGAGGATTTCTGAGTGCTCCACCAGATCAGAGATTCCTTGATGGATGGATGTAATGAATAATGAAAACCAAAACATTTAGAGAGTTTCTTCCATACCTGAATAGTGTGTTGGCATTGCAGGAAAATATGATTGTTGTTTTCAGTGTCACATTTGCAGATAGAGCATATACTCAGTCCTTGCAATTGTCTTTTCTGTAAGTTCTCCCAGATGAGATTCGTATTGTGAAAAACCAGCCAAGAAAAGATGATGATTTTATTTGGAATTCCTTTTTTCCAAAAGGAAAAGGGGAATTGTAGAGTTGATACCCTGGAGAGATAAATAAGTATCAACAACAATGATATTATTAGCGATCATCTTGCCCTTCCATGTGAAAACTACACACAAAGCACTAATCGCAGAAGCCTCAAAACAATAACAATGATATTTTCAATTGTCATCTTGCCCTTGCATATGATTGAGTCTTTGGGTCTCGTGCGACAAATGCCAATGTTTTTTTACTTTTGCTATTATCTTGTTCCACTGTAGGAACATGTGGCCATTTAGGCTAAGGGTGTGTGCCTTCTTCCAAATTGGAATTAGGCCTTGCCAGTGCGTTATAGCTTGACCCCAAAAATAGATGCCTTGTCCATTTAGGTGAATTTTAATGTTCTCAAGAATGAAACATTCCTCCCCAGCACCAAGGATTGGGTCTACAGTAATGAGAATACATTTTCCATTTTGAAATTTCCATGTGAGTTGCTGAAAGAAACATTTTTCCATTTTCCGAAAACTTTTCCAAATGGCAGACCCCTCCTTGATGCCTATGGATCCATTCCTGGACCAGTATCTAAAATATTTATTTATGAGGTACTTTTGCTAGATGATATTGCTCCAGGGTTGTTCCCCAATAAGCCTCTCCATAAGGATTTCATGTTATGAAACCAGCTCAAGAAAAGATAGAAAAGATAGATCAACGCCTTAGAATTCAGCCTCTTCGAGGGGGCAACCTCCTTTACATTACATAAATGAAAAATTCTTGGATGATGCAAATGAAAAGACCTCCTTTCTATATATAGGAGTGTAAGGGCTCATAACATAATCAGAGCCGACATACCAATAATAATGTAAGGGCACAATAATAACAATAGTGGGCTTCTATGGGGCACAATAGTAATAATATGGGGACTACATGGGTACAACAATATAATAAGTGGGTTGTACTAATAAAAATAAGGGGCTAAACTAGTAGTATAAGGGCCTAACATGCCCCTCTCCTTCAAAAAGTGTTGTCCTCAACGCTTGAGTAGTTCTTGATGCTTCTGTAGAATATTCTTGTCCTCCCATGTGGAATATTCAGTGGGTAAGTTCTTCCACTTGATGGGATACTCTGAAATTGATCAATTTCGTAGCTGTCGGTTTATTGTTTCTATGACTGCTCCAAGTTCTAATATGGTTCTTCCTTCCTCTTCAAGTTCTAGCAATATTGTTTGAATTGGGGTCTTCTGCAACTTTTGAATGAGTGGCCACACTTCTTCGTCCTTCTTCCATTCATCCCTTGCTTCGTTTATCCAATCTGGTTGGATAATAGAAATAGCACAAAACAATGCTTCCACATCCTCATCCTTTCCTGAGAGGGCATCTGCAACAAAATTTTGCTTCCCTTTTCTATAGATGATGTCAAAATCATAACCCCATATATTTGTGACCCTTTTTTTTCTGTTCTTTTATAGATAATATTTGTTCTAAAAGGTATTTAAGACTATCATGATCCATTTTTACCTTGAAGTGTCTTCCCATTCGGTAAGGTTGCCATTTCTTAAGTGCATGTAGTATTTCCAACATTTCATTCTCATAAATAGCTTGCTTGAGATGTAGCAGTAAAAATACCCAATCACCTACACCAAAACATTTTTCACTACAATGTTGATTTACCTGTTGTTTCATTCGATTTTGCACCAAAGTGGTGTTATCCTTTAAAAGTTGGAGAACTTGTTGTTGATGCTTGATGTGATCTTTCACTGCTTGAACCTTTTTCTTCTTGATATGTCTCTCTATCTTGAGAGTTCGAGGAGTGGTAATTTCTTCCAATGCTTTACAAGATATGGTCGAATTCATTTCTTGATGCTCGATGTGATCTTTCACTTCTTGAACATTTTTCTTCTT
>APFE030414106.1:0-17449 GCA_000404065.3 Pinus taeda | reverse complement strand
TCTGCCCCCCCTCTAACCCCCCGGTTCACTACGTAGGTTAGTTGTGGAAAGAATATAACACAACCCAACAGGGCCTGCTCCAGCCATTGCCACCTTCCTCGTTCCCCAACAAACCATCACCCTTCGCTTCCTTTGAGAGCAAGCTCTCTTCCTGCAACCAGAACCGAGCTGGGAAGAATGTTCCTGTAACAAAATCTTCCATCCTGATATTGTCGCTGCGCTTGCATTGGGACAGCAGCTGCAATGAATGGTATTGAATGCCTTTCCTTTCAGTCTGCTTAATATCCCTCATCGCCTTCCTGTTCAGCTGCCCGCTGTCCTCTCCGCGTGGCGTGCTCATAACTCCCCTTCAATGCAAATACAAACACCCGCATCCGGGTGTGCCTCTTCACTTGTCTTCATATCACTAGTTAGAATAGCCTGAAATGTGGACAATTCTGTCTCCGAAGCTATACCCTGTAATGGTCCTTCAAAGAATTCCTTTCCCCTGTCCACTCCTAGGTTGGCAATAAAATCTGCCAGTTTGTTCCTTTCTCTTCTGATGTGTTTGAAGGATATGACTTTATTATTTCTTAGCCATTGTTGGAGTAGCTCAAGCCTAGTGACCATTCTCCGGTTGCTACTCACCTTCTGTACATCTGAGCCTTGTTGGATCTTTGAGACCATGTTGATAATAATTTGAGAATCCCCTTCCACTATAAGAGGATTGTACCTTTGAGCTTGCGCGATATTGAGCCCTCTCCATAGTCCTTCCAATTCTGCTGCATTATTTGTGTTCCATCCAATTGAACCAAACAAAATAGTGAGAGGGTTGCCCTGATTATTTCTTATTACTCCACCATATCCCGTGCTTCCTGGATTTCCTTTCGACGCCCCATCAAAGTTGAGCATCAATGTATTTATGGGCGGAGGAGTCCAACTGGTTGGGGAATCTTGATGTCTGGCTGAGTTACCTTTAGAAGAATTAGGACTTTGAATTTGGATCTGCCAGTTATTCCATATAGCTTGTTCCTGTGGAGTGGAAGGAAAGTCCTCTTGGGACCAGCATTTAGTAAACAGGGTTTCTTGGATGTTATTGTGTATGATTTTCCATACCTGCTCCGTTTGCATTGCTTGATCTTTAAATATCCGCCTATTCCACTCTTTCCATATATTCCACATCAGTAGTCATGGAACGATTTGCCAAAGAATATTGAGAATGTTGCATTGATAAGTCTTTTGGGGCCAATTGCGCAGAGTGTTATTGATGTCCCCCAACACTCTCCCTTCCTTCCGACATCGAAATGTGACTTTCTCCCAAAGTCTCCTTCCTAATGGACAAATTTGCATGAGATGTAAAGTTGATTCCTCTTCCAGTTTATAGTTGAGACAAATTTAAGGACCTGTGAATTTTCTTTTCCTGAGGTTATCCCAAGTGAGAATCCGATTGTGTGACAGGAGCCAGAGAAATGTAGAGACCTTCGGCCATATGGGCGGATTCCATATTTTTTCCCATAATTTGTCTTTGATGAGTCGGTCTTTTAGAATAATGTTGTAAGCCTCCTTAGTTGTAAATGTGCTCTTCTCTTCGTACCCCCACCTCAGCTTGTCCTTACATGCCTCCTTAAGAATTTTCCTTTTTTACAGTTCTTCGGATAGAGAGAGATGGATTGCCTCCGGGTTGTCTGGTAAAATGTTGCGCACCTCTTTCCAGTCTCTGTGGTCTGATTCATTGTTGGATCTCCAGAAGTAACTTACCTTATCCAACTGATTTATGTCCTGATCGGGTATTCCTTGGATGACGTTTTTTATGCTTGGGAATTGCTGCCATGAGTCCATCCAGAATCTTGCTGTGCAGCCATCCTTCACCTCCCAAAAACTGTGTTTTTGAATTAAATCTCTGTGCTTGATAGCTGAGTTCCACATTACCGATCCCTTGCTTATTTCTGACATTCTAATGCGCTCCTCCAAGGGAAAGTTGTTGGCATACTTCGTTGTCCATAATCTGGCCCAGGGTATGTTTGGGTATGATAGTCATTTCCACCTTATTTTTGCTCCCATGATCATGTTGTTGTGTTTCGGATCTCTAAGACCAATGCCTCCTACATTTTTTGGAAGACAAGCCTTCTCCCATTTGACCAGAGCCCATTTTCGATTTGGTCCTAAGCTTCCCCAAAGGAAGTTGCGTTGTAATTGTTTGATAGCTTTAAGCACCCATTTCGGCGCTGCCATTATGGAGAACAAGTAGAGTGACATGGATTGAAGAACTGCCTTGATTAGCATAAGCCTGCTGGCCATATTTAGGGCGCGATGCATCCATAGGAATAATTTAGCCTCCAACTTTTCTAACAGGTTGGTCCATGAGGAGTGCTTAAGGGCAGAGGCAATTAAAGGCGCTCCTAAGTACTTGGAAGGCAGGGAAGCTACGGAGAAGCCTAGAATGCGTTCTATTGCTCTTTGAGTTGTCGGCGGAGTGTTGAAGAAAAAGATCTGGGATTTCACTTTATTGATGAGGGCTCCAAAGGCCTTAGAGAAATTGTCAAGTAAAGCATTTAAGGTGCGAGCTTCTTGAACAGAAGGGTGCCCAAATAACATGTTATCTTCAACGAATTGCTGGTGAGAGATGGTGGGGTCTTGGTGGAGAGTAATGCCTTTGAGGTTTCGGGATAGGATGGCCGAATTTATGTTGCGTCCTAATCCCTCCGCCATAATTACAAACAGAAAGGGTGACAGAGGATCCCCTTGTCTGATTCCTCTGGAAGGGCGGAAGGTGGAAGATGGGATCCCATTTATGAGAATTGAAAAAAACGTGGAAGAAATGAGACTACTTATCCAGCGAATCCAGGAAGAGGCAAAACCAAAAGCTTTCAGAATTTTTTGCATATAGTCCCAGCTGATGCTGTCGAATGCTTTAGATAAATCAATTTTAAGTAACATACCTGGTTTTTTAGTCTGCTTGAGGGAATGAATAATCTCATGGGTGAGAATTATCCCATCCGTTATTTTTCGTCCCTCGACGTATCCGGATTGTTCTGGTGAAATGATGAAGGGGAGCATGGGTTTCAGCCGAAGAGCCACTACCTTGGAGACGATCTTGTAGATGATATTGCACAAGGCTATAGGTCTGTATTTATCAAGAGAGTTAGAATCCTCTGTCTTGGGTATTAATGCAATGAATGTTGCATTCAGGCCCGGATACATCCATCTTAGAGTGCGCGACTCTTCTACTACTTGCCATACTTCCCATTTGATCAGCTCCCAAAAATGCTGAAAGAAATTTGAAGTAAAACCATCTGGACTAGGAGCTTTTCCTGCTTTTAATAAATTCACTGTTGTCTCCACCTCCTGAAGACTGATAGGTTTGAGAAGGAGAGTGTTATGGTCTTCCGTTATTAAGCGAGGAATATGATTTTGTCGATCGCCTCTGCTCTATTGATGTTGGGCTCTTGGTTCATTTTCCTGAAGTAATGGAGAAATTCAAGTTCTATTCCTTCATGGGTTTCAATTTTGGCTCCCTGTGCATTATTGACTTGTGAGGTTTGATTACTCATTCTCCTTTGGACTGTAGTTTTATGAAAAAACTTGGTGTTCTTCTCCCCTTCCTTCAGCCATCTGATTCTAGATTTCTGCCGCCAAAGAACTTCCTCCTATAGATCTCGTTCTAGAAGTTTTTTTCCGTTTCTTGTTCTTTTTGTACTAGTTCTTCCGACCGTCCTTCCGAAATTATTCTTTGCTGAATATTTTTTATTTCTTGAATGAGGAGTTCCTTCTCCCTGAAAATGTTGCCAAAAGTGGTTTTGTTCCAGCGTTTTATCTCCTCCTTGAGCAGCTTCAACTTTTTTTGGAATCTAACCATTTTTGTAGCCTCAGTCGGATTACAATTTTGCCATGTTGTACGGATGAAGTCATTGAAATCTGGATGAGAGAGCCAGAAAGCTTCAAATCGAAAGGGTCTTTTTATATTGTTACCAGGCCTGTTCCAATGCAATGCAATGGGCCATTGATCCGATCCGGAGAATGGAATAATGGTGGTTGTGAATTCTCCTCCGATGTGTACTGCATTATCCGAAATTAGAAACCGATCCAAGCGAGACGCGATTTGCAATGGAGCTACTCGTTTGTTAGTCCAGGTGTAGAGGCCGTTGGAGGTGGGCAGATCAATCAGCCAGTTATTTTGGATAAAATCTTTTAGGAGCGAGTCATCCCTGTTTATTCTGCAGCGCCCTCCTTGCTTTTCCTCTATTGACGCAATCATATTGAAATCTCCTCCAGACACCCAGAGCGGGAATGTCCTATCTGCGTTGAGCTGCGATATTACATATAGTATTTCCACTTTCTGCTGAGTTTCTTGCGGAAAATATACATTTGTGATATGGCCATAGATGTTCGTACCCAGAAGATGAAATATGGCTTGAATGAAATTTTTATTTGCATGGATATTAACTAGTTGGATTTTTCCTGCATCCCAGAGAATAGCAAGTCCTCCTGAAGCTCCTTGAGCATCTACAGCTGTAACTAGCCCTCCTGGCCAGGCCTTAGCTGCAATTTTTTCCAAAAGTATCGAATTGCATTTGGTCTCCTGCAAAAAAAGGATTGCTGGTTTTTCCTCCATTATCAAATTTTTTAGAAGTCTCCCTTTCCTTGGGAAATTGAGCCCTCTGATATTCCAAGATATCGACTTCATTGGGAAGGTTTGGGGTCAGTATTGTAATACTTGGTTAGTTTGGCATATCTGCCTGACTCAACCAAGACCTCTCCAATCTTAATTGTTCTTTCTAAAGTCGTTTTCCATCCTCTCTTTTTACTGTCTTTGGTGATGAATTTACCATCCCATTGACTGCATGTTTGAACACCTAGAGAATATTTTTTTTGAGCTTTATTCAAGACTTCTACTAAGTTATCTACTTGTCTATCAGGGATTTTGTCAAAGTTACCTGATTTGCAAGCTTGTTCTAGACCCAAAATGTCAAGTTCCCCAATATCTATTGGTTCGATGTCTTCGTCCATGAAATGCAGTTCTTGAAAGCTTCCTTCTGCCTCCTTCCCTTTGTTTGTGCTGTGAGTTGTATTGTCTATATCCATTTCCGGAGTATTCCATGTCTCTGAGGCCGGATTGATCTTTTCGTCTTCCTGGGTCGTCTTCTTTTCCCTTGTTTTTGAAGAGGGGCATGTTGTTTTTCAGAAATAGACCCTTCCTATATTTTTGCATTTGTTAAGACCTCGAAACTGTTGCTTGTGGAGGGCTTGGACAGATCCTCTGGCGCCATCTTAGGAGGTGCTGTGGATTTTTTTCTTCCTCTTCTTCTATTTGTTACTTTGGTGAATCCATCCTGAGATTGTTGCTCTTGGCTGTTTTGAGCTGTGGGCTTGTTGTTTAAGGGGCAATCTCTGAAGAGATGGCCCAGGGCATGACATTTCCTACAGCGGAAAGGGACATGCTCATAGTCAATAACTTGAATCCAATCTTGGTCTTCATGAAAGAGGCGCACCGTATCTGGCAAAGGTTGCTTCAGATCCATGTATACGCAGATCTTGGCATAGGAGGCATAAGAGGTATATCTTATGGTCTTTGTTTCTTCTGCAACTTTGACAAAGTCTCCTAAGACCGATCTGATGGCTTTTAGTGACTCCTCCTCCCAATATTCCAAGGGTAGCGAGTACAGTCGGATCCATACTGGTGCATAACTTAGATCTTCCTTGTCTGGATTGAAACGGCCGACCCCTTCTCTAAGAAATAGCCCTGCAGAGTTGAAAAAATAGGGACCCCCATCGAAGACTCTGTTTCTGTCTTCCAAGCAGTTAAAGATTGCAGTAAAAAACCCTTTCGGCCCTAGAAGCAGGGTTATTTGTCCTTTTGGGTGCCATTTGATATTGATCCAGTTTCTCAGGGCCTTTTCTGTTGGCCAGAATCCGATAAATTTACCTATGAGAGCATGATCCCTCATATACTGTATTCTTGCATTAATACGGTGGCTGGGTAATTCAACTTCTGGCCTGTGAGCAGCAACAGGCTTGCATGTAGATGAACTAACCTTTGGGTTATCTTGCTAAGCTTGATCTTCCTTCGTGTTCTGCGTTTCCTCTGTGGTTCTATCATTGTTTACCTGTTCCTCAATGGGATTTACCTCGGGTCCTTGTTGGTTTTCTCCGGGTGGAGGTACCGCTCCTCCCTCCCCCTGGGGGGGATCCATTATTGTCGTTTTCTCAGGCCCCGTGCCTGACTCTTCTGCGCTGCCCCTTTCAGGTCTGGGATTCACTGGACAGGGAACCTGCTGCTGCAGGTCTCTGCAGAAACCCTAGCGCTTGCTGCTTTCCCGTGACCGTCCTCGCGCGCTCCGTCGCTCCGCTCCTATCTTTCTCAATACCAGCTTTGATATTACCGCATATCAAAACGAGAATTGCAGTATGCTAACGGTGGTCATTTTTGTAATAAAATTTGATGGCGATTGGAAATTACAGGATAGACCTAAATTATTCTCGTGGGATCCAACGTAGTTAAGGCATATGTCGGTGTGGATCATCGATTGCAAGAAAATGGAGATTGATTATATGTTATGGCAATGAAACTCGCTCTAAGTATCAATTCAGATATTTCACATTGAGTGATTGATGCGACAAACAGGTGAAGAACACATTACTTTAGAACATTACACATATAAAAGCCTAAAACGCAATGTGAAAATGAAGATTGTAGACTGCTTATATTCTAAGAAGCGCACAACATTCTAATTCAATGTTCGTAAAGCTAATTGGATGTGCGTAAAGTTAATTGGATGCCTATTCGTAAAGCTAATTGGATGTGCGTAAAGTTAATTGGATGCCTAAATTCAAAGATGATAACTGGGGAGTGTTATCCTGAATAAATTCAGGATCAAATCTAAACTTAGGTTACGAGCAACCGCGTGTAAGTCGACAATAGACATTCCTATGGGTCCCTACTCTTCTAGCCAAAACACAACAGGTCATATATATATACTTAATGAGATTTGAACCTTCACACAACAAGTTATATATATATACTCAATGAGATTTGAACCCTCATCTCTTAGGCTTAACCTAGCGAGACTCATCGGTAAACCCCATATAGTATGTATCTCCTTTTGCCATCGTTGAATTCATGGATTGAAGGACAATGGTTTAATGGTAGTATGTGTTTGTTTTTACCACCGTTGAATTCATGGATTGAAGGTCATTGGCTCAATGGTTGATATGGTTTTAGAACTAATGCATCAAATAATGATAGGTTTTTGTAAAACTTTCCATGTTTGAGGATGAATATATCATATGATGATATGTACAAAAGACTACATGTTTCGAAACCTTTTTACAAGTACAAAAAGCAAGGATTCATTCTCAGCAATTTCATGTTAGTTCATTGGGAATTAGTTTGAAGCCACGTGGATAAATTTTGGACAACCATATGATATAAGGTTGCTCTCCTACCTTACTATTTTAAGCATTGTGTAATGCTGCAAATCTGGGAAGCCTTGGAGATTAATACTGTTAGATGATCCAAAAATAATTTATTATCATAGGTTATAAAATTGAAATAAAATAATTATTAATTTAAGAAATTAAATTAATAATTATTATTCTAGAATGATTAATTATTTAATGGAGACAATTAGAAATTAGTATATTGTTGTAACAAGATATGACTCTCCAAATGTGTCGTATCTTAAGCTCTATTTTAGGAGATTAGTTAGCTAGTTGGTTTGAATAGCATTTAATGTAAATGGAAACTTGTTATTTAATAAGTGATCCATAATTAGAGGTAGTTAGGACATGGATCCTGTAAATAGCTCTTTGGTTGTTCGGGTGTAAACTCTTACAAGATCAATTATGTAATTATTTTTTTCTGATTAATAAAATTAGGTGTCTGAGGACACTTCTGCCATTATTGTGGTATCAGAGCTCCAGTAATGCTGCAGTGGATGTGAGGAGGAGATTCCAGTTGTACAAATTTTTGGAAAACTCCATTGAATTGTTCAGTGAATGTTGGGTAAGAAATCTGTCAAATTTTTGTTTAAAAGAGAAGAAATTTTATTGATTTTAGATTTTGAAATCTGAAAATCAATTTTTTGAATTATAATCAAAATCGTTGGGTCTTGAATTTCTATTATTTTTTGCCTCGTCAAATACCACATATTTTACATCTCGAACAAATGTTGTGCGGCGCCATCTCCTGGGATCAAAAGCAATGGGTTTATTGTTAAATGGCCTTGTCCAGCACAAATTGGAGATTATGTTCTCTGTGTGGAAGTTTGAATTCTATTGGCACTGTGTGACTGAGGAATGATTAGTGCAAGGAGGGCTGAATCACAAGCGGTCTTTTGTATCAACCTTTGAGGATTCGATTTCCAGCATAGGCAATTGATTGGCGTAGTTTAATTAAAAACTAAGAAGTTTGTTTAACTATCATTGCAGAGTAATAGTGTTGGGTGCAGCATATTTGAGACGCTACAGCGTGGAGTTAAATTCAAGGTATGAACCAGCATCGTTTACCAGATTAAATGAATGCGTTGAAGATGTATGAGATTGTGTTAATTGAAGGCTGATGCAAAATTTATTGACATTAATGTTATGATGGCGTTGTAGCTGACAGTGAATAGATCGATTTAAAAGGTGGAACAGCATAGCGCTATAATTGTATGGATGGTGTTATGTTAAATGGTCGATGTGTGAAGATGCAGGTCTGCATTTGAATACAGTGATTCGATTCAAAGGTGAATTGTATTGGGAGCAGAGGTACTTTAATGGGGTTTAAATGTTGAAAGAAATTTATAGTGATAACAATGTTGCCTGTTCGTAGGTCTAAACAGTCTATGATGAATCAGAAGGAGATAAACCCAACGTCAAGCGAGTGTGAGCCAGCCTACCAGCAACATGCGAGCATGCTAGCAATAAGAAATATTTTTTAATTTTGTAACATTAAACTTGATTTAAATAAATAGTTATTCTATAAATTATAATTTAAACTTATTAAAAACAAAATGAGAATTATTTTAATACAAATATATTAGTCATGTATGCAGAAAAAGAGATGCGACCCTTTCCACGCACAATGAATTCAGACGTTAATTCTAAGTTGAAATCAATTTACCGACATAGAATTAGTAAAATGCGACTCTGTCATGAGGAATTGAATTATGAGTTGAATCCTCACCCGAAATCAGTTTGTATTCACTACCAAAAATCTTCCACCCGATGTAGAAAAAGTCGAATGCGAGCACCAAATTGATAATAATAAAATTAATAATCATTTTAAAGCACAATCCATAACGCAAAAAGTACAAATATTATTACAATATATTTTTAACACAAACCAGTATTATAATTAAAGTATATAGCCTTTTATGACTTAAAAGAGATGGTGAGAAAGGAAAGAGAAAGAGGAAGGAGAAAAAACCCTATCAGAAGGAAAGTGTTCAGTTAAATGAAACATATGCATGTGGGAATGTACCTGACTTTCATGAAGAAATGACATATGAACATCAATTTAAGCTTGACTTATCACTGTCTAGCATAGAAATATTGAAGAATGAAAACAAAGATCTGAAGAAACTAGTGGATGAACCAAAAACAGTCCCCATCTCAAATCACAATTAGCAGATGAACCAAAAACCCATACATCAGGCACTCTGTGGACCCACCAGGATTATGAAATAAAATGCATAGAGTATCAGGTCCAGAAGCCCCAAATCGTAAATCACAATCGGCAAATTACAATCAGCTTATCGACCCAAATATTTGCAATAACATCGGACCCGTCGGGGTTATAAAATACAATGGATAAAATATCGGGTTCAAAGCCCATCGTAAAATCGCAATTGTGGATCCCAGGGTGGTACTCCATGTGACTGCTCCTGCTGTGATTTGCAATTGTGATTTGATCGCATTACAACCTTGGCTCTGTTGGGGGCTAATTCTTTAAAAATTGTTCCTCCTTCGACCTAGAATATGTGATTTCGCAATTGCAGTTGAGATCCCACCGGGGCCAATTCTCGTTAAGCTGCTTCTTCCTTTTGCTCTGATATGTGATATACAAGACCAATGGTAGCCTACCACTTGGTGTTTCCCCATTCGCTGAGAGTGTCTACCACATCACTCCTCCATCCACTTGGACAATTCAAATATAAAAGTTGACCTGCTCTAACTTCTTTATACCAACTTGGATTCGAGTGTTATTCACACCGTTGGAATCATGATGACGAGCACTTCGATCCAATGCTAAGTTTATCTAGATCCTGCCACTTCGAGTTTTGAGCCTTTTACCATGCCACTAGTACCTTTTGAAGATCCACCTGGATCGGGACTAGGCCTTAGCATCCCCAACTGGGATTGACATTTTGTCAAACACTTAACATCGATGCAACCTTCAGGTCTAGGATACAAGACAGAGCATAAATGACTGAAAGAACTTATGAAACATAACTAGAAGGAACACCTCCTTCTCCATTGAACTATTATATCATCAATTAGGTCTTACATCCATCCATTTAACAATTACAAGTAAATAGATGAAATAAACATGACATGAACCATTTATTTAACCATTCTTATAACTAGCATAAAACCATATAAATATCAGATATATGTCAGCCATTAAATCCATATATAAACCATTGCAAAATTAAAAGAACTTAAGTTTTTCTTAACCATAGGAAAATTTGACCATGTTTGAGACTTCGACGTAACTACCAGGTTTGGGAACTATTGTTGTTTCTATTTTAAATCGGTTGATCTTCCCTATTTTTGATTCGTTAGTCTTTTTATTTCTATTAATTAGTGAAAGCTACACTTGATGTTCTCCAACATTTTTTTGAGTTGAAAAACTAAATATTTTTAATCAAATAAAGTTATTACTATTTTTATTATAGCAAATTTATTAATAATTTATTGTTTTGAATATGTAAATGATGAATTATACATATATATGTATATATAGAAGGAGGAAAAATTAGTTTATCATATGAATTGAATTGATTAGAATAAAAGCTTACCCCGGTGTTAAATTTATTTGGAACCATGTTTTTAAAGTTGCAGAGTTATGTAAGTGTAAGATATTTTAAAGTTATGGAAATGGAGAGACAATTTATCACATTCAGAACAGCCATTCCACTCCAAGAAAACAGAAAACAACCTGACTTGTGTGACTTATCACATTCAAAACACCAATTCCATTGGGATGGAGTACTCATCGTTTGATTATTTATAAGAATCCAAAATATGCATGACAAATAGTGTAGTGTAGTATATTTACATTTGCTGGAGTTGGGAACAATATAATTGTTTAAATTAATAATACACGTGGGAAATCTATATATATTTTTAAAATAATAATAAACGTGGGATATATATATTCACGTGTGTTTTGAAGCATATTTACAGCATTTATGGAAAAAGTATTCTAATACCGTTGTATCTATAATGGATGTATTCTGAGATTGATTTATCATAAGCAATACAGTATGCCAAGAAATTATGGCAAATTTGCAATGATGTATATATTATGGAGAGAAGTCACATATACACACAGCATATTGCTGCTATGAGAAGTTTCAATTTTCCTTTTCCTTAACATCGACTCTTTTTGCTGCTCGCCTGATTTTTTTGATGTGCTTGTGTTGCTGCTTCTCTAACAACCACTGGTGGCGGGTATTTTTTATAAAAGCCCCCGAAGCCTCATCGATATCCTCTAACAACGTCCACTGCTGCTGGGTATGTTCCATGTACGCTTCAGCGGCCTCGTCGACTAACAACCACTGCATATGGCAATTTTTTATGTAACAATCGATAGCTTCATCCATATCATTATCTTCTTTAGCAGCAGTAACGTGATCATCATGATGGATATAATAATTAGCATCCGCGGGCACCTCATTAAATATGTCTTCCTCAGCGGCAGCAGCAACCACCGGCTCATCGACATCTTCTTCAGCAGCATTATTAGGAGTAGCGTCATCAAGAGCAGCATCATCAGGAGCAGCATGATTAGGAGCCCCGTCAGCAACAGGAGCAACAGCATGATTAGGGGCCTCTTCTTCAGCAGCAGCATCTACATGATGATGATGATTATTGGTGGTGGTGATCTCCATCTCATCTTCTTGTCGTTCGAATGCCCATTGCTTCGGCATCATTATGATAAAAGCATCCGCTGACTTATTGATATCATCACTATTATTGATGACATCACCACCTGAAAATATTCCATCTTCATAATTCGGGATGACATCACCACCTGAAAATATTCCATCTTCATAATTCGCCTCCTTTAACTCAATTTCTGCATTCTTCTTTTTCTTGCCATTTTTGGCCTTCTTCTTCTTGTGCATTTCCGCATTCTTCCTTTTCTTGCCATTTGGAATCACTTTTCTTACTTTCTTAATTACTTGGACTTTTAGCAGCCCCTTGGGCAGAGCTATCAACGCTTGCTTTGCAAGCTTGAGAGGGGCACTCAGCTTATTTATGACCGCTATCTTACTAACAGAACAGCGTGCAGTGCAGTGAGAAATAACTCGCAGGCTGCTGGCGGTAACAAATCAAAGGAGGTGGATTTCAGAGTATGCAGCCACGGGAATAGAAAAAAGGAGGTGGATTTCAGAGTATGCAGCTAAGGGAGGAGAGAAGAGGAGGTGGATTTGAGATCAGTAGAAGAAAAGGGAAATATCAACAGTATTTCCTGGTCGTCGCTCAAGTCTATGTCGGAAACTCTTCCTCCTGCTTGTTTGTTAAGTGTATGTCAAGTCTATGTTCAGTTGTTGGTTAAGTCTAAGTCTTATTTGTATTTTGTTAATGTGCATGTCAACTCTAAGTCGGAAAATTGTATCGGACGTGCAGGTGAGTTGTGGTTGCATGCCCTCCAGCTTCCACAAGCCAAAAGCATGAGATGATTATTGGTAAATATTAATCAGCGTTTTTTGCAACGGCTGAAAACCTATCGAAGCATGCCACGCTGTCTGATTCAATCCGGTTTTGGTGATTTATTCCGGCCGGGAGCCGACGATCTGTATTTCTAGGAGTTCGCTGCCCTATGTGGATCACCAGATTGATGGAAGTCATGGTATTGAGAAGTTATGATATTGACAAGTGCCAGTGATCCCGAATTAATTTAAGCTCTCCTTTGACGGAGACGAAAAACCAATAAAGACTAAAGATTTAATAAATAATCAACCAAATGTACCTATATCTTCTTTCATCGTTGTTTCAATATCCAAGTTTCATAAAATATTTTATAAAATTTAATAAAAGATTTCAAATATGCTAAGTTTACTTCTGTGTGTTATTAGTTATTAATAGTAATTTAATAGAAGATTTCAAATATGGTAAGTTTACCTCTGTGTTATATGACTTATTATTTGCTTAACCTTATTTTTATTGTAATTTTTTAAATTATTAAGATAATTAGATTAATATTTTATTTTACTTACTTTCAAATTATTAAGATAATTGGATTAGTATTGTGTTTAAATTTTGCTTTATTATAATTTTAAATTATTAAGATTATTAAATTAATATTTTTTTTACCTTAATTTTATTATAATTTTAAATAATTGAGTAAATAAAAAAAAAATTGTAATTTAAGATATTTTTTATGTTTTAAACTAACATCCTCATTGCTGCCGTAGGCGTTAGTATTTTTATTATTTTTGTGTCGGTAATATTTTAGTATATTTTGTAATACTAAGTAGAGTATAAATCCAATGAGTCCAAAATGGGTTAGTATTTTTTATTATTTTTGTACGTTAATATTTTGTAGTACTAAGTGGAGTCTAAGCTAAATGAGTCTAAAATGAGTATAGTATTTGTACTATTTGTATCCTTAATATTTTAGTATTTTTTGTAATACTAAGTGGAGTCTAAGTCAAATGAGTCCAAGATGGGTATAGAACACAGTCCTAATGGAAAACGTGTATAGAAATTAAAGGAATAAAATGATGAAATTAATATTTTTCAATTTAAAATATTTTAAAGTTTTTATGTTTTTTCAAGTATATTTTTTTATAGAATAAGTTAGAAATTGATGAATTTAATTGTTATTTCTCATTTTTATCTTTTCTAATATTTAAATAGAAATTTTAGTTTAACATGATTCTATGTGATTAATGGAAATTTATCTTTTACCAATTTAAAAGTAAGTTAAATACATCATTGAAATTTCCAAAAAAAAAATCTTATAACTTAATAAAATAACCAATTATTATGTTACATAATACACTGTGTAATTCAATAAAATTGTCGGTTATTATTTTACATAATTTATTAAAGACAATACATTTACGTTTTAAAAAATTTAATAATGCTTTTATATTATATCAACAACTTGTGTATTGTGTACTATATATTATTAAGCATGGGTAATTATATAAGCATGGGTTTAATATATCTTTACATGATATAGATAAAGAAATTAATTCATTAATTAAAAATGAATTCATACACATTGTTCCCATTTATGCATATATATATTAAATGCTTACCATGCATACCACTCGTGAAAATACAACGATGCATATAAATATCATGAAAGTGTATTCATTTATTTCAACGTCATAATTTTATGTTGCAATTTTAAAGAAAACAAAATGGCACATATAAGTGGTGAAAATGTATGCATGTGTTTCAATGCCACGATTCTATGTTTGCTTTCATATTTTTATAGGCATGGCAACACAAATTCCCTTTTTTTCGGTATTTTATAAAATTTTGAATATTTATAATAAATTAGTTACTTTTTATATTTCAATCACTATATTTCAATGTAACCATTCCATTGTTGTGTTGAACTATTTAAACAAATATATCGATGAATTACATAACATGAATAAAGAATATATCGTATATCTATTACTCACTATGATGAAGATGTTGTAGTATTTGTAATATAAAAATAAAATATAATACTTATATAAATTATCAATGTTAAGGACTAGGACTACTCATACATAAAATTTCAAATTGAACAAGCAAACTACTAGGAAATAAAGGAGATTTCTTTCTTTAACTTTGTAAAATAATACTTTAACTTTGTAAAATTATCATTTTGACATCAAAAGAATTATATATATATTAAAAAAAGTTATCAATCTACACAAGAGAAGTGAAGGCAAGATAATCAAACAAAATTCAAAACCAAAGACAAATACTAATGCAACTAAGGGGTTTTTTCTTGACCCAAAGTTTTGTAGTTTAGTGCAAGTCTAATGGCCATATAAGTAAGCTATGTTTTTATATTTAGTATAGTGAGACATATATGTAATGAAAAAAAGAGAAATTGTATAAGAGGAAGGTGTTAGGAGCTCTAGGGGGGCTTTTTCTCTATCTAGATCATTTCTCTAAAATTGCATTATAATACAATATCAACAACCTAAGATCTAAAAAGGACCCTATAGGGGTATTACTAAGAGTAAGAGAAAACCATAAATGAAAAAATTAGTTACTTCTAAAAAAAGTGTAGAAAACTATTGTTAAAGTTGCATTCCAAGTGAAATAACAAAGCATGAAAACTATGCTAAATGATTACAAGTACAACCCAAAAAGGTGAATTGATCCAATGAAAAGATAGGGGTCAAAATTTGCATTGAATTAGTGCAAAAATAGGGGTAAAAAATTGCGTTGTCCCTAAAAAAGATTGTGGAAGTTGATGATCTATTCTCGAGCTATAAATGAAGGGTTCTGACCTAATGTGAAAATAAATAAACCAAAAAATAGAAATACAAACTATGAAATATGGTGTGAGTTGGATATAAGGACCTTCTCCCTAGTATTATCACCAATATGTTGGTGTAGATTTCTTATGAGGGAGAGTGAATTTCAATAGCTTAATACTTGCATGTTAAGTCAAGACAATAATGGTTTTAGGCTTAGAAAAAGTAATCCATACTCTACTCTACAATTTCATCATCAAATTAAAATAAAAAACAACTTGAATAATATAAAATTATTATTCGAAATCTAAGACATAAAAAATTTGTTATACATTTCCAACGCCATGTAATTTATTTGGAAATTGACCCAAATGTACATTTTTTGTGGAATAACACATTTTACCCAAGATAAATAATGACACCTCTTGTCCAAATTGGAAAATAATAGCAACTCATGCTGAGGACACAATGCACCCTTTTCCCAACATGGAAAATCATGCCAAAAGTGCATAATGACACCTCATGTCAATATAAATAATGGGTCACACATTAACAAGTACCCTCTTCGCCACTCTCAGATGCATCTTTAAGTATGACCTTCCTCTTCTTCAAGCCTATGGAAACTTGATTCTTCTTCTTCCATTGAGGAGTAGTGCAAGTTTTTGGAGACTACAAAATAAATGTCATTTAAATAATTTATTTTCCACAATTTTACTAACAAAAAAATTTACAAAATATGATTAGTATCCTATTGTAGCGACTGCAACACCCTCCAAAATTTTGGCATGCATCCAATTTCAGAGCCTTCTTTGGGTTTCCCTTCATGTTTTCAAGCACTCGAGCTCATCCCATGAGCTCGTGTTGAGTCTTTGCACCCTGTTCGGTTGACCGTTCACCATACATATTTTAACATGTTGGTCACAATGTCATGCTTGCAGTCGTGTTCTGGCTATGTTCATGATTTTTTTTTGTGTACAAGTTGTATTCGCTATGTAAGCATTTTTTCGCACTCACACACGAAATTGTATACAATGTTGCACAAGTATCGTCACGGTCATTCAACATTCTATCTCAAGTGTTGCGCTTATCGCTTGCACTCATCGAATAGTCACACTAAGTGTATATTGTCTTGACGCTTCGAGGTGTCTTGTCATGAAGTCATGTTGAGTGTGTGTTCGTACGGTCGTGTATGCAGAAGTTCACTCATTCACACATTTATTCATTTTGTTGAAACTCTATCGACTAAACCACCCCCAATAATTGGACCTTCGTTGAGCTACACTATGCAGTCTTAGCCCTTGGTGATCATCTACTGATGCCAAGAGTTATGCAAAGCTTGAGGCTGTCGCCCAAGCAGTCTACACAACACAATCTTGAGTCGACTGGACTGACTGTCACCCATAACAACGCAGAAGTTGCTTAGCAAGTCATCTCAATTTGCGTTGCCTGAAAAAAATATATTATCTATTCATTCCAAATCATTTATATCTGGACCAATTATCTATTCATTTTTGTCATCTTCTTCTTTTTTAGAAGAATAGCTTGAAGTAACATAAGTCTTATTCATTGCCAAGGTCCTTTGAATCCTGATCACTAGATCCTTTACGAATATTTCCCCAGTTATCTCCAAAGATGACATGACAAACGCTCTTGAAAAATGAGAGAATGACAAAAAGTCATAATTGGATCGTGATGAGAGGAAAAAAGGCGTTTTAGTTTTAGGGAAACCAGACCACTCTATCTATTAATTGTTGTTTCTGATACATCATATTCATCTACTGGTACCAGTTCTATTTTAACTTATTGCTTTTTCTATATTACCT
>APFE030414098.1:0-14145 GCA_000404065.3 Pinus taeda | reverse complement strand
GGAAACAATTCAAAAGATACATGGAAACCCAAAGATTATTGTAAGTGATAGAGATCCCATTTTTACTGGAAATTTTTGGATGAAATTATTTTCTTGTCGTGATACTCAATTAGCTCATAGCTCATATTGTCATCCTCAATATGATGGGAAAATTGATATAGTGAACAAATGTTTGGAAGGATATATTCGTTGCTTTGTATCTAATAAACAAACAGAAAGGGTCAAGTGGTTACCTCTGGATGAATGGTGGCATAACACTTCCTTCCATACTACAGAAAAGATGTTACCATTTATGGCACTTTATGGATGTCATCCACTATCCATCACATCGTATTTAAGAGAAAATTATAAGGTTCAAGTAGTGGAAGATCACATCGAGAATCAACAACAATTTCTCCAACTCTCAAACAATGACCTCACTCTAGTGCAGAATTGAATGAAACAATAGGCAGATCAACATCGTAGTGAAAGAAGATTTGAAGTAGGTGACTCGGTATTTTTATGGCTACAACCATGTAAACAAATGTCCCTCAAGCAAGATGCAAAGGATCATAAATTATCACCCAATTACTATGGTCCTTACAAGGTGTTACAAAATATTGGTACTATGGCATACAAATTGGAGTTGTTTTCATCTTCTTGTAGGCATTATGATAGAGGTTTGGCACTATGATACAGGTGATGTCCTTGATGGAAACTCACTCAAATGACAGATCACTATTCAGGCTCTCATACTGAAAGAAAAAGAGATATACACAGGTTCCTCTTAACCAAGTCACGTATACCCGCGAGTTAGACAATCAAAAGGCGTGTATATGTATGCATACACTTTCATGCAAAGAAAAGCGTGTACATGTGAGAAAATTTATTTTTGGTCCATGATATTTAGTCCTTGGTATTTGGACCTATGGTTTTCGACCATGGTATCTCGTCTGAAGTGTTGAACCCATGTATTGGGTCCATGGTATTGATTCTCTATGGTTTTGGACCTTGGTATTGAGTAAGGCCATAAAACTATAAAAGGGGAAGGAGATCATTTGGCAAAGGATTCACTTAAGCATTGAATATATTATGAAGAGAAAGATCTAGAATTGGGTTATGGTGCATAGCTGGATCTGAACCAAGGAGGAACCAAGGAGGACAACAATAATGCTATCTAAGCAAGAATTACGAACACTAGTTATGGCACAGAAGACTGGGGCATCTAAGCTTCTCTCAGATAAGGAAAGCATGCAAATATCAGGCGGTTCGTGATCTCCCTGACATCATAATTCCAGACAATACAATATGCAAATCATGTCAGTTTGGCAAGCAAACCAGAACTAATTTCCCTGAGAAGGAAGGATCAGCTAGTATGCCACTTGAACTTGTCCATACTGATGTATATGGTCCATCCAAGAAAAGGTCACCTTGAGGAGAAGAATACTTCAAATTGTTCATTGACGATTTTTCCAGGATGTGTTGGATAGGACTTCTAAAGCATAAAGAAGAAGCTTTCGAAAAGATCAAGGCATTCAAAGGTTTGGTTGAAAATGAATCATATTGCATAATCAAATGCCTCAGGTCTAATCGAGGAGGGAAATTTACCTCAAATGAATTTTTCGATTTTTGTGAAGAACATGGAATAAGAAGGGAATTCTCTACTGCAAGGACTCTCAGCAAATGAGTAGTTGAAAGGATGAACAGAATGGGTTCAAACAAATGGCTTGCTATGCTTGATGAGTTCTGGGAAACTCCCACAACCCTTCTGGGTTTGAAGCTGCATTGCTACCATTACTATTCTCAAGAAACAATGCCTGGGTGCAAACTCAGGGATCCTCAAGAACTTTTGGTATGAGTAGACTTCCTATCGGTAAATTACTTTCAAAATTTTTTGGGAGCAATGTTACATCAAAGGACTAACGAAAACCTTGGAAAGTTTGAACTAGAGCAGATGAAGGCATTTTCCTTGGTTACTCTCCCCACAGCAAAGCATATAAGTGTTACAATAAAAGACTTGGAAAAATTGTTGAAAGTATTGATGTAGTGGTTGATGAAGAAGGAAACATTCCTAGGCAGGCAAAATCCGAAGATTTCGAAAATGATGATGACTATCCTTCAACATCAAATTAGACTTATGATGAAGAAGAAACCTATGAGGCACCAGAAGAATAGATAAGTGTAGAAGAAAAGACTCCATCCAGGTACGTTCATAAGAATCATCCAGAAACTCAAATTTTGGGGTAGAAAGAGGTGGGTGTACAAACAAGAAGAACTCTCTCAGAAGCTTCAAGCTATCTAGCATTGCTTTCCTCCACTGAACCACAAAATGTAAGTGAAGCATGCAAAGATGAATGATGGGTCAAGGCCATGAATGAAGAACTTGAGCAGATTGAAAAGAATAATACTTGGGAGTTGGTTCCTAGACCAAATGATAACAATGTCATAGGGACAAAATCGACATTCAAAAGCAAGCTGAATGAAAATGGAGATGTTATTAGAAACAAGGCTAGACTTGTTTGTAAAGGGTATGCTCAACAAGAAGGTATAGACTTTGAAGAAACTTTTGCACTGGTTGCAAGACTTGAAGCCATAATAATTTTCCTTGCTCTTTCTAGCTTTCAGAAGTTCAAAGTATTTCAAATGGATGTGAAATCTGCCTTTCTAAATGGAGACTTAGAAGAAGAAGTGTATATTGAGCAACCAGATGGATTCATCCTTGGAAATGATCCAAAAATTGTATGCAGACTTAAGAAGGCACTTTATGGTCTTAAACAGGCTCCAAGGGCTTGGTATTTTCGGTTGGACAAATATCTCCATCAACAAGGTTTTTCAAAAGGATCAACAAATACCAATCTATATATAAAAATTGATAATGATAAATTGCTAATACTTGTTGTGTATGTTGATGATATCATCTTTCGTAGCAATGAAGAAGCCATGTGTCAAAACTTTGTTTTGGTAATGCAGAAAGAATTTGAATGTCCCTGGTTGGTGAACTGACATATTTTCTTGGTTTACAAGTCTAGTAAAATAAAGACGGTATCTTTCTATCACAAACCAAGTACCTCAAGCAAATATTGAAGAAATATGGCATGGAAGATTCGAAACTAGTATGTACCCCTATGGTAATAGGATGCAGCCTCAACACAAATGACAATTCAGCAGCAATACATCAACCAACCTATAGATCCATGATTGGTAGTTTTCTCTATCTGACAGTTACCCAACCAGACATCATGCATATTGTAGGAATAGTTGGAAGATTCCAGGCAAATCCGAAAGAAGCACATCTTCAGGTAGTTAAAAGGATTTTCAAATATCTTCAAGGAACACAAGGCTATGGCTTATGGTATCCTAGAGATACATATATCACACTTCATGCATATACAGATGCAAACTGGGCAGGAAGCGTGGATGACAAAAAAAGCACTAGTGCTGGTGCATTCTTTATGGGTTCTAGATTAGCATCTTTGTTCAGCAAGAAAAAAAGTTCAATTGCTTTATCTACAGTTGAAGCAGAATATGTGGCTGCTGCATCTTGTTGCACACAACTCCTTTGGATGATGCAAAATTTGCAAGATTTCCAAATCACTTGTACTCCACCTATCTCCATTTTATGTGATAATACAAGTGCAATTAGTATTTCAAAGAATCTTGTTATGCATTCAAAGACCAAGAACATACCTATCAAATATCATTTTCTCCGAGAACAAGTGCTTGAACGAAAGGTCAAATTGGAGTATGTTCCCTCCAAGGAACACGTTGCTGATATACTCACCAAACCACTGCCCAGGGAGACATTTGAATACCTCAGACAGAAGCTAGGAGTAGTTGATGCATCATCTTGCTGTTGGAACTTGTTTATTTCAGAGAAAAGTGGTTGTACGCGAGTTTCATGAGGAGGATCCACGTACATACGCCAGTTTATGTGGATACAATCGCGTATATGTTGGTTTGAAGTCAAACAGTGGGCTAGGCTCAGGATGAAAAGAGTCTGATATGGGTCTGACAGAGACCATCTCGCACAGGTTCAGGGGGAGCATATCTTCTTCTAATAATGCATTGTTGGCATTATCTTAGAAGATCTTTGTTCACTTTCACAGTTGTTTTTTATTTCATGTGGAACAAGTGCAGAGGGAGAGCATGGTTGCTGGTCTGAATGATTATTGACAGATGTTGTTGATGATAGTTTTTGATAACTATCATAGTCTTGTTTTAGATATTTCATCTCTATGTCATGTATTTCTTCTCTTATCAAGGTCATGTAACTTCCTACTTTGGTTTCCCCACTATGCCTGGGATGGATGATGTAATGTTCTTGTTTTATCTTGTGTAAACTTTTGGTGTATCCCCACTTGGTTGGGAGATGGATGTATGTATGAGTCTTTGGTGGTAGGAAGGTCATTTATGATGTATAAAGTTATGTATCTTCTTGTAAAACATCTTCTCGCAGACCTTGCTACAGTCAGGGGGAGCATGGACGACATAGCAGAGCAGAGATTTTAGCATGAATTCAGGGGGAGAATAACTCTTTGCACTTGATCACAAAGGGGGAGAATGACTTTGAGTGACTTGGGGTTGCCATCAAGTCCAAAGGCAGAGATTGTTGGCATTATGACAGAGGTTTGGCGCTATGACACAAGTGTTGTCCTTGATGGCAACTCACTCAAATGATAGATCATTATTCAGGTTCTCGAACTAAAAGAAAAAGAGATATACGTAGGTTCCTCTTAACCAAGTCACGTATACACGCGAATTAGACGATCAAAAGGCATGTATACGTATGCACACATTTTCATGCAAAGAAAAGAGTGTACATGTGGGAAAAATTATTTTTGGTCCATGATATTTATTCCTTGGTATTTGGACCTATGGTTTTGGACCATGGTATCTCGTCTGAAGTGTTGAAGCCAGGTATTGGGTCCATGGTATTGATTCTCTATGGTTTTGGACCTTGGTATTGAGTAAGGCCTAAGACTATAAAAGGGGATGGAGATGATTTGGCAAAGGATTCACTTAAGCATGAAATATCTTATCAAGAGCAAGATCTAGAATTGGGTTATGGTGCATAGGTGGATCTGAACCAAGGAGGAACCTGAGCACTAGAAGAAGTATAAGTTCTATTGATGGGTCAAGATCTTAAGGCTTGAACAGTAGTATCTTTGTGTGATTTTGATCTACTATATTTGGCGCATAACTTGATCTATAAATCTGATAATCTAGGTATAACTGATGTCTGAATATTTGAAAAGGGAAAATTGTCTTTTATAGATCTGTACGTAGGTTCGGCAAAGTAGAGGCACGTATACACGTTGGTACTGTAATTCAAAGAAGCGTATACGCTAGTTTGCCTTAATACAGATGCGTATGCATGTAGGTTCCTCAGATTGAAGTAGCATACGTCTCATGAAATATGTTTTAGCTAATTTTGTTTATTGCTGCAGTGTTCTGGGTTGGTTTCTGGTTACTGTTAATGTATTCTGGTTACAACATTCAGAGAAGTAATTGTTTTGATTCAATTTTGATATAAGCAAAGGAGATTGGTTGATACAGATATACTTGATGTTTGATTCATGTTATTCATGGATCCAGTCTGAAAATTTATGAAACGTGGTCCTTGGAAGAAGAGAAGGTTGTAGCCTTTTGTAGGTCAGCACCTACATACTAGTACCTCAGCTAGTACAAGAGCTAAGGGGGTTGTAGCTCCCTTCCAAGAGAAGCTGGAGAATGAGAGAAGGTTGTAGCCTTCTGCAGGTAGCACCCTATGTACCGGTATAAGACTGCACCAGTACAAATACATTGTAAAAAGAAGTTTCTAATTAAAAGAAGATAGAGACGAATTGCAGCAGGTGGTTTTCACCCACATTGAGTTTCCACCTTATATCTTGTGTTCTTATGTGTGACTACCTGTTCTATTTTACTATTCCTGGTTACTGTTTATATGGTTTGATGCACAGATTAATGATCAACATCTGAAGAATAATTTAAATTACAAGTCTGTTGTTTATACGCTAGTTTCCTTAACTGCAATTGCGTACACACGCGATTTTTACTAACTGAAGTAGCATATACAAATCTGATTGTGAAATGAAAAATAATTGACTTGATAATACTAATTCACCCCCCCTCTCAGTATTATTTTCAACACTTCTTGAGTGCACCCAATTTTCCATGTTTGATGCCTGAATAAGGTTATCGATGACAAGATCTCGGTTCAAATATTATTGCCACAACTTAACGAAGAAGGAAAATACATATTAGAGCCTGAAGCAGTCACAGAAACAAGAACACAACAATTACAAAATCGGTCAATTTCAGAGTATCTCATTAAGTGGAAGAACTTACCCGTTGAATATTCCACATTGATAATTGTTGGCTTAGTGGGGCTTGACCCAGGTTCGGAAGTGATTTAGCCAAGCAATCCCAGTACTACTGGCCCTTTCAGCAATAGTCCGTGGAGCGCGCATTGAGGCCTCACCTGAAGTAGTATGGGAGGGTTCTAGAACTTGGTTTATGCACCCTGGGGATGTTGGATATGAGGTGATTGGTCTGACCTTCGCACTTATTGTGCTACGCGCACCTATGGGCAACCCGCGACCTCTGATATTGTCTTCGCGCAGGTCTAGCCACAGCACGACTCATGTTATTTACCCAAACTCTTCCTTAATTAGTCGGTGTTAGCTGATTACTTAGATTAAATTCACATGTAATCATTCATACGAGTATTCATCAAGCACGCATGGTAAATAAACAGAGTAAAATCAATGAATAACATCAACAAAAATATCCCAAGACAGATGCATAGTATAAACTTCTCTTTATTATCTTTCAATCACAAGTACAGACCCGAATCCGCCATGCGCACTCAGCTACAGTGTTCTTCACTTAGTTGTGGACTCTACTAGGCCTCTGCACACTCAGCTGCAGAGCCTCTTCCTACTACTTCGACCTAGTACACTCAAATTCCACTCTGGGTTCTAACCATGCCTTTGTTATTCTATCTATTCTCTATTATGCTCCAAAAAAATGTCTTTACACTTAAAGCCTCGCTCTATTTATACAATCCCATGGTCCATGCACCATGGGTAGGTCGACACATCTTTACATTAAATTACAATTCTTAGGGCGGACAACCCTATGACTCAATTATACACTTCGCGCTCTGCACTTCGTAGAGTCTTACAATACAATTAACCAAAACTTTGGCTTTGAGCCCCAAAACATGTTGTGAGGGATCCCATGCCCAATAGCCCCCAACACAATCATCGTGACTCGTCTCAAGTCACTCTGCTGGTGCAACGATCTTGGCACGGAGCCCCTCCAACTATGCATGTGTTGTGTGAAGGTCCATAGCGCACTGTTCTGCCGTCTGCTAGATCTGCTCTACTCTTTTTGCTAAATGCTTCCTTTCAGGGAAAATCCCAATCTTAAAGCATTCATCACCTTCATTTGTGTGAGCTTTTGTTCGATATCGGTAGTTATGTGGAAAGCCTCATCAACCCAAGGTTGGACGTGCGCTTTAAGTACTACCTCTTTCTGTCGTGCGGCATCCACCTATTCCTTCAATGCCTTCACCTGTTATAGCTTTGCCAGCGGCTGGGTCAAAACAACTGTCTGTGCCATTCCACGCACACTGTCATACTATTCTTGAAGATCCCGCGCCTTTGTTTCCAGGCACTATATGGTGGGGTCCTCCTGTAAGGAAGTGAGGACCTTGAAGGATTCTTCCAAATAGTCATACAAGTTTGCATTGCCTATCCTATTTCCTCCAACCCTTTTTGGGTGGCGTGAGCGCATTGTTCCCTAACTTCCAGGGGTGTGGATGACTGCGCCTTTAATCGCAATTCAACAATCTGAAGGTTGAGGTCCAGTTGTATCCTCATTGCTTCCTCCTTTGCCTCACGGAATCCACCAGCCAATCTGTGAGTTCGCACTCCAATTGGTAGGTCTATCACAAATTCTAACTCTAGAGAGCGGTGACATGCTTCCTCTACTATCAATTCTAGCTATTGATTCTACACCAATGCCTCATCACGTTGTAGACTAAGTTTCTCAATGTTGATTCGCTGTTTGTTGAGAATTTGTATCGCACGTCCTTCCCTAGTGCAGAGTTCTGTTGGCGCTCCATCTTGTAGCTGGTATAATATATCCCACGGAAGGGCAACTAAGTTTAGGCCAAGTCCCTTGATCTGGCCCATCATGACTCTGTCCTCCATGCTGTCCACTATTAGTGCTCCTACTGGCAGTGCGACAGTGTTAGCCATTTTTGCCTGCAGCAACTGCTCCATTTCCAATGTAGCTACGACATCGTAGGCAGCTATTGTTCCCTCCAGTGGGGGCCACACCTGAAGTTGCTTTAGCTGCGCCCTAAGGGCCCCCAACACATTCTGCTACTCCATCATCGCTTCCTGGAGCACTTCCTTAGTGACCTCACAAACTATGTCACCAATGTTGTAGAGGTCACCCTCTGTCAGTGTAATATGTTCACTGTCTAGTTTGGAAGCCTTGGTCTTCTTCCGTGGGCCTTTTCATTCCATACCGTGCGGCCATTTCAGTTGCGCAAATGTCGTGCTTGGGTCTGCGCCTTCCATTGTGTCCTCTGTTCCCTATCACGTGGTCAAGTCTGAGCCCCCTTCTCCCCGTGTCATGTCAGCCCCTGTTGCCTGTGTTGTTTCTGCTTATTTGCTTCCCTTGGTATGCTCTGTAGTAGCCTTTGCTGCCTCATGAAAAGTCCTTATCTCCTCGGCCAACTACTCATTGCGCTTCCACTGAGCCAGCAGCTTAGTGGCATCCTTCTATTTTTGTACCGCTATCTTGTCACGCGCTACCAGATTTGGGGCCTGCCACTCGAGTGGCCATGAATCGAGCATAGTGAAAATGGCATCATCAATCATGATGAATGACAGTTTGGTCCAGTTCTACACCAGATCCTTACGCACCTTAATGAACACATTTTGCATATCTGCCTTGAAGTCTGCAAAGCTCCCCAGACTGTCATACATTGTGGGGGATAGGCGCAGCCTCTTGTTGATCCACATCTGGATGCTTGCCTCCATGAGAACCCAGAATATCTTGGTCTCGCAGATCCTTGTGGCATCGTTCACCGCTCAGAGCGACACATACTTTGCCGCCTCTGGCAAGTCCTATTCAAGACGAGGGAACTAACTATCCTCAGATAGTTCCCCTGACACGAGTACAATGGACAAGAGCAACCACGCGTAGTGGAAGGTCTTGTCCTACTCCTGGACTTCCTTGTAGTTGGTGAGGAATTCTTCACAGAGGAAGGTGGCCCAGTTGAATTGGACCCCCTTCACGCATTGTTTGACTAGCACGATGACCATCGTCGGTAACTCATTGTTGTGAAATTTTCTCATAACCTTCCTAGCCGGTAGCTTGGTGGCTACACGCACCCCTTTGCTTGGAATGCTACTAATTATGTAGCATCTCTACTTCTTTTCCAACTTTTATTTCTTCTTCATGGCCTTTGCGAGCACCAAATCTTCGCTTTTTCCAGCTATTTCCATGGGGTCCCTTCCTTTACGGGGAAGCCAAGAAATCCTGTGAATAAGCCCTACCATGATGGGAATGGGCTCCTCCAGCTATAGGTACCCATCATGTACCAGGAAAAGCAGCTGCCTGATGACAAAGATCGTAATCAGTGTGCGGTGAAAATGCGAAATCCATAGTAGGTGGAGTAGCCCGACCTTCTCCAGACTACGTAGCCATTTCTGCGGTTCTAGCGTTGTAATGGACCCCTCCTTGCTTTGTGTCATGAGGTTCTCAATCTGTAAATGTGGGAACCTTTCGCCATCCGCGAGGTCCCAATATTCAAATTTCATCGTGGGCACATGACCTAGGACTGAGCCTGTTAGACTCCGTCTCATGTCAGAGATTGATTCTTCTTCAAAACCCTGTTTTGAAGAAGAAATCATTAATATGTTGCTTTTTTAAATTATGTAATTGTTCTTTAGCTCTTCAAAAGGCAGCAGTGTTTTCAAGCTCCTACCTCTGCAAAAGCACATAGAAAACAAATTCAGCATGAGGCTTATGAATAAACGACAGCGCTTTCAATCGGAATGCAAGTCTTTTTGGTTTTTTCATTTTCCTCCACTTCCAGAGCTAGAAAGTTTATATGATTTCCATACAAGATCTTATGGAACTGCAGCTACGAAAATACAGAGAAATCCTTCCTTTTCTATGATAGAAGTTAGAGATATTCTTCATTTTCAAAATATACTTGGAAACAAAAATGTCATTCAGGATAAAGATGAATTGGCTACGGCAAATCATGATTGGATGAGGAAATATAAGGGTTCAAGCCAATTCCTACTTCGTCCTAGGAACACTGAAAAAGTCTCACAGATCCTGAATTATTGTAATTCAAGATGTCTAGCAGTTGTTCCACAAGGTGGTAATACTGGCCTCGTGGGTGGGAGTGTCCTTGTTTTTAATGAGGTGATTGTTAATCTGGGGTTGATGAACAGCATAATTTCCTGTGATAAGGTTAGTGGCATCTTGGTTTGTGAAGCTGGTTGCGTCCTGGAGAATCTTGGCACATTTTAGCTGATCAGGGGTATATGATGCCCATTGATCTCGGTGCAAAAGGTAGCTGTCAAATTGGTGGAAATATTTCCGCAAATGCAGGGGGCATATGTTTTTTTCGATATGGGTTTCTTCGTGAAAATGTTCTAGGGCTCGAAGTTGTTCTTGCAAATGGCACTGTGGTTGATATGCTTGGAACCTTGAGAAAAGACAATACGGGATATGATTTGAAGCAGTTATTCATTGGAAGTGAAGGCACCCTTGGCATAGTCACAAAGGTTTCAATTCTTGTACCACCAAGGCTTTCATCAATAAATCTTGCCTTTCTTGCATGTGGAGATTACTTGAGCTGCAAGAGACTTCTCTCTGTAGCTAAAAGGAAATTGGGAGAGATTATCTCAGCATTCGAATTTTTAGATCTTGCTTCTTTGGACATGGCTTTGAATCACTTGGAAGGTGTCAGGAACCCTTTACCTTCTTCAAAGAGGAAATTCTATGTTTTGATTGAGACTACTGGTAGCAACCAGTTGCATGACAAAGCAAAGTTGGATGCCTTTCTGGAGAATTGTCTGGAAAATAGTCTCATTGTTGATGGTAATCAGATTGCTGCATTTTGGTGAATACGTGAGGGTATTACAGAGGCACTAGGGAGATCAGGTGTTGTTTACCAATATGATTTAATATTCAACACCTATATGAACTTGTTGATGAAACGCGCACGAAGGCATGGTGTGTTTGACACAGCATTCAATTGGTTATGCTCAACTTTGCTCAACTTTTAGAGTCAGTGGCGAGGGCATTCTATAGGATGGGTGCAATTTTCACCCAGCTTTCGACCCCTGGTTTTCCTCACCACTTGGAGATGACACTATTATCCTCATACTGAGACACTTCTAGCCACTCCTTGAACGTATATTAAGTTCTGATCATATGCAAAATGTTTGTTTGTCAACTGCTGTTTGTAAAGCCCTGTCACAAGCTATTCAAGCCTCAGGTCGGAACTTCTCAGCACTGTTACACCGATTTTGTGTTCACTTTCAAGTGAATGCCACTCTTTCAGAAAACAATTTAGTGGCCTGCTGTGGATTTAGATGTGGATCAGGGTGTAATGGTTGTTTTCCATTATCTGCATGGCGTTATTTCAGTCGAAGGGGTGTAGTAATTGATGAGTGTTATCCCTACTTTGACAATGATGGTTGTAATCACCCTGGTTGCGAGCCTTCATACCCAACACGTCGGTGTGTCAAGCACTACAAGGATAATCAAAATTGATCACACTCCAAGCACTACAGTTCAAATGCATACAGAATCAAATCAGATCCATACAATATAATGTATGAGGTTTTCACTAATGGTCCGATAGAGGTCTCATTTTCCGTTTATGAGAACTTTGCCCATTATGAAACTGGTGTGTACAAGCATGCCCTGGCTCGTTATTTAAGAAGACATGCTGTCAAGGTAATTGGGTGCATATAACTATGATAGTGTTTATGGAAAGAGGGCTCTTCATATGATGTATAAAGCTATCATTGAACAGAGCGATCAACCTGTTTTACCCCTGAAATCTTGATTGGAGAGCGATCATTCGGGATCCATGTCAGCTTTTGTTTGTGGATGTTGGAAGCGTTACCCTGGAGTATTATGGCCTGTTTCTATACAATGTCCAGATCCAAATTTCTCCAATCCTGAATATCGATGGAGGATGTTTCAAAGGCTACTTGTGAAAGCAATTATTGGAAATATTTATCTCGGAGGAAAGATATTTTTACAGTCAGATGTAAAAGAGGTAGCATTGCGCATGAAGAATCAGTTTCTTCAATATGGCGAAAGGAAAAGTTATAATGAGCAACACCCACCAGATGACATCAATGCAGCTCTAAAGAATGACTTGCAGCTTCATCCTTATTCGAAGTCCCCTGTCAAATGTTACAGTGGAGGTCTCAGTATGGGATTTGGAAGGGACCTGTCTATACCACAAAATCAACAAAAATATATCAGTGCCATCAAAAATAACACTTCCAGTGTTTGAAATGCAATATCAAAAATCACATAATGCAAAGCCGACAACTGAGACAACAGAGGGATTGCGTTCAAGGGTGTCAAGCCCTTTTTCCAGGAAGAACAAAAACATTCAAATGACAGAGATGAAAGAGGTTGGGGACATCAGGAAAGAGCAGTCTTTGCCGTTCAACAAAAGCCGCAAATGCCTGGACGCGTGGATTCATGTGCTCGACAGATATGCCCATTATTATCGGATAAGAAAGATTGTAGGGGGGTCGATTTCCATCCGATATATGTGGTGGATTCATTCCAGATTATCAAAATCTTCTCCTAATTTTGGTAAATGGCCAACGCATTTCCAGATTTGGGGCGCAGTTTGCAAAGTGGCATTCATAGGTTCGTTTGCGTGTCAAAAACTTGGATTCGAATCAGGGTAACCTGCTTATTCTCCATGTATGTGGCTCTATGTTATTTACGCTCCCATGAATGTCATTCTCAACGGTGGTGATCCAAACTACGTGGCTCTTTTATCATCAGGTTTTCCTATTTTTCCTGATGGCATACAGTCAATTTTGGGTAGCAATAATGACAAAATCTCCAGTGGCTCGTTGATTGACTGTGGCTTTCCCAGATTTTAGTTGACTCTGTGCCAACAGCAAAGCTATCTTTAGGGTCGGTTGCAACTTTCCACAACCTCCTATCCTGTACAGTGAAAACACTTGATCGAACAAGGCACCTCTTGGAGCAGATGGAGGATTCTATTCTATTTTTATGGCTTTAGTTGAAACAGCGCCCCTGTTTTGGGGATTGATCTGTTGTTTTCTGTTTTTTAGTTGATTTAATGTATAAAAATAATTTTTTTGGAGGGGGAGATGGAGAGTAGTGAGGAGAGAGTTTTCTGAGTGCTGGGAGCTGCTGGAGCGTAGCAGAGCTTTCTTGTACAATCTTTGACAGAGAATTTAATGGAATTTCACAGCTCTGTTTGCTGAGATTCATGTGGTATGTTGATTTAGCATAGGTTTTCCCTTTGTCTCATATGTAAACTGTTAAACTGTCATGTTTCATTCACCTCATGATCATATCTAATGGAGCAAATGAAGTGTTTAAGTAGGAATTCATAGTATTGTATGCTCCTCCTATAAATTTGCTCATATTCAATGTTTTCTCCTGTTTAAGGAGGATTCAAAGTATTATTTGCCCTCCTTAGCTCCTCACCAGTCTTGCCATCCCATATTAAATCTAGATTTGGTGTTAAATTGATTGCCTACCTTGCCTCAGTTAATAATCTGTGTAGTCATTTTATTTCTCTGTTCAAGCTGAGATTTTGCCCATGCAGCCTAGAAAAGTTCCGTCATTTAATTAAAAACCCCAAGCAAACCTTCCTATATCAATTTACTAGCCTAATATCTTTGATCCTAATTGGTCAGCTTATTATATTGAAAGATCTACCGAATCTGACCCGAGAGAGCCTTCTCATACCTCGTAGGGCTAGCTACGAAGTGAAATGGTTTGATGTAGCCTTGAGAGTTTGTCTATCTCAGCCTAGGTGAATTCCAAGCGCTAACATATTGGCAACCATACTGGGGAGAACAAACTTATCGTTTGCTCATTGACGTGTTA
>APFE030414092.1:4931-44607 GCA_000404065.3 Pinus taeda | reverse complement strand
CCATGAAAATATTACATTCATCCATCATCTACAAGTAAAAATGGTCAACCATAGTCAAAACAGTGTTTTTTGACCAAAAAAGGTCAATTTTGGCAAAATTGGCTCTCACTGCCGCGCCCAATGGCTCTCACTGTCGCGCCCCTTTGCAGCAACTTTTGAGTGGGTTCCACTGGTCCAAATCAGGTACAAGATGGCTCATTGGAAAGCTTGGTCTGTCTACTTTCCATACCAAGTGGAATTTATGCATTTGGAGTTGTTTTTCCCCCTAAAAAACCATTTCTCCCAAGGTCACTTTCTGCAACTCAAAAAGTGGGCAGAAAGTCATTTTTTTATGTATTTTGAGCTTTTGGAGGCTCAAATCTCAAAATCAGGCTTCTCCCAAGTATTGGTAATTTTTCTCTTTGCATGCCCTTTCCAAAAATGCCAAGTTTTCAAAATTCCGAGCAGTCCTCCAAAATAGTCGCGCTTGGAATGAGACCAAACCACGGGAAAAACCTGTAATTTTACCAAAAATTTGCAAACTGCTCCAAAATTCTCAAAATTTTTAGATTTTGATGCTAGATCAAGGCTGATCAGTACCATGATGAGTGAAGGATGTCTCAGCCAAGATAGAGAGTGGATTTGTCCTTTTCTTCTTCTTCCGGGCCTCTGACAGCTTCCGTTGGAGAATTTTCATTCTAGCCTTGCAAACATGCAATCTTGCCCAATAGTGTGTTTTCATGTTGCGTAACAACTCTTTGTCATGATTTTCCTTCTCCAACAATCTCTCCAAATGTGCATTCACCCTGATAAGCATGGACTCCCGATCAGCAGGCAATGGGTCACCGGGCCTCCTACGGTTCAAAGTTCGATCACTGCGGATCCTCCATAGCTCATCAAGTTCTTTTTCTTTTTCTAATTGTTTGGTGCGCTGTTCTAGATAAGTGATGGTCCATTGGGCCATTTGGAGCTTTTGCTACAACACGAGGTTCTCCTCCTCTTTCTGCCCGATAATCTCATAAAAATTTGAAGGGGGAGAGCGAGCATCACGACCAGTGAAATCATCATGTGCCTCGCCAACTGCCTCATCCTCAATCATGGGCTGCTTGCCCTCTCGTACTGCCTGTGCCGATGAAGAAAGTGAGGCCCCTTCCACCTGGTGTGGAGATAACACTCATTGCTCTGAAGATGATGACGAGACCCCTTCCACCTGCTGTGGAGAAAGTACTCGTCGAGTTGCTGCAAATAAGGTCCTATGACCTCTCTAATATGTGACCCGAGGAGAAGAAGCCATGTGTCTAGGAATGCTGGTCTCAGGCTGATGTGATGGCCCTCCCTCCTCGTGAACTGCCTCCGGCCCTGGATGTGGCTGTGTGAAAAAATGTCGGGAGATGAAATCTGCCCAAGGAATGCCCTGCTGGCTCAGCTGATGGGAAACTACTAGCTGAATAAGACCATGATGGCATAGGCTCCGAAGCTGTTGTGCTGGGGTCTGTCTCCGAAAGATAGTGGCCATCCTCTGAGTGTCGTGAAATAAGTATGCTGAGATGTTCATCATCCTCACTCTGGTGAAGTGCATCATCATGCGGATATGACAAGAAAATACTCGTGAGAATCTCCCCTCGCATATAAGGTAGTGCATAATGAGTCTCATGATATCTATATACTCTGCTCGGAGGAACTTTATAGGAAAGTTCCTTGACAAGTTATGCACATAGGTAGACCTGACATATGGCTTGTAGTATACTAGGTCTAGCCACTTGCGCTTCGGCCACACCTCACCCACATTGGGTATCCCAGTAGCCTCTGTGATAGCCTCTGGAGAAAATACAAAATTCACCCCTGCAAGGGTGACCTGCCTGTCATGGAGATGTAGGACAAACAACCGGGCCAACTCTCTGTGATGTTGAATGTGTGACAGCCTCTCACAAAACTGATAACAAGCCATGTGCTGAAAACAAGATACTGCAAATGGGCAAGCCTGCAACTCCGTCAATGATGTGGGCTCTTCCCTTTTGTGGTGACCACTCTTGCCTCCCCTACGAGGCCTCTGCTGTGTCTCAATCTCAGTAGATGATGATCGGTCATCACCTTGCTCATTAGTCTCAGTAGTTGACATGGTGTTATTGAACAAGGTGGAATAAACAAATCAAAATGACCGCTGCCCTGCCTGCAAAATGCTGTGAAGTATGCTCGAAGAAACCGCAAGCAATTTGGGAGAAATTTTGAAGTTTTGATAAATTTCTGGGCTTGCTGGACGTGTGGTCGCGCGCCTCCTTCAAATGGTCGCGCACCCTTCGAATGGTCGCGCACCCTCCAAAAGCTCGAAATTTGCTGCAAATTGCCCAAATCGCTCTCTTGCCTCTCTCCTTGTAATTTCTTGCTCCCAAATGCACAATGAGGGTTTTCAAAGAGGGAATTTATCTTTATATGCTTTCATTTGAAAAAATTTAACTCAAAAACCCACTTTATAATGTTTATACTTTGACATTCTTTTTAACACTGTTTTGGAGTTATTTTTTCCTGAAATTAGCTCTTTGAGGCGTTTAACTTTGTTCTTTTTGCAGGTTGACCATCTGATGGATTGTGGCGAAGGAACCCGGGTTGTTGCTGGCACTTTTGCAAACTTCTGAAAATTTCTTTATTTTTACAAATTTGACATGACCTTGGACTTAAAAACAGGGTTTTTAAATCCAAGGTATAAAATGATCTGTAGCTGATGAAAATAACAATGAAACATATGTACATACCTCCTTCTGGCTTGCTGGGCACTCACTGACCTTGACTCATGACCTTGAAGTGATTTTGACTCAAAACCCTAGACTTAAGACCTGGGACCTCAAGACAAAAATAAAAAGGTATGACTCAATTACATGTAGTATGATGTCAGCAAAGCCCAGAAGGAACAAGACCATCTCCTCTTCAGTGTTATGGATGCCTAGTGGGATGCAAATTGACATGATGAGACACCTAACTATGCATATGCAAAGAGCTATTGATCACTGATGGAGGGCTCAAGACCGACACTAACACTTCCCACCATTCATCTTGGAATACGTGTCTCATCATCTGTGATATTTATATATTTTTCCATGGAATTTTCACCAAGGTTGTTACAAATAACATGGAAATAACAGTACTAAAGCAAATACTTGTTCAAGACCTTGACTAGACCCCTACTAGCCATGACAGGCATTTCGTCAAACATATTGCAAATGTGTAATATACATGTGTAATTAACAGTTTGGAGCATAAGGGTCTCATACTTAGTTGAGAATCACTAAGAACCATTGATGCCTCAACCCATCAATTGCCATTACATCCATTAGGTAATAGATTCATTGATAATTCAATTACAAGTAAAAACATGATGATAACCACACATGGCTATTGACATAAAACACATACATAACCAGCATAATAGTAGCAGAAATACTTATGAAAGTATAACCATATAGACCACATATAGTCCATTAAAATTCTCATAGAAATACAAGGAGAAATAAGCTATCATTAATCATACAAAATCCAAACCCAGGATGGGACTTCCATATTCCACCCGACCGTAAAATGGCTGAGTGAAATACCTCTTCATCCATTCACCCTCGTGCCATATTCCAAACATGAATGTGGGATCTCATAGAACACATCAATCAAAACTCATCAAGGGTTTCCAGAGGCCATCCACCTCAACCCATCAAATAGTGACTCCAACTCATGGGCAGACATCACAAAACCATCATCAGATTGGTCTCCATCCAAGCCTTTCAGGGCTTCCAGAGTGTTTGTCCAACCAAGACTTCCAAGACTAGTAACTCAACCCACATCTTATTAAGGGCTTACAAAGCATTTTTCCAACCAGGTCTTCTAGGACTAGTAACTCAACCCACCAAGGGCTTCCAGAGTGTTTTTCCAACCAAGGCTTCCAAGACTAGTAACTCAACCCAAGTTGTTACAGGGCTTCCAGAGCATTTGTCCAACTAGGGCTTCCAGGACTAATAACTCAACCCAAGCTAAGGAAACATGAGAGCCAACCCAAACAAAACAATGAAATTAAACCCACAATTACCATGAATATCCAAGAAATGGAAAGGCTAGGCAATCCACTGCCAATCCCGGCCATCCTCCATGTCAATGATAGATCACATACAAAACTCCACATACATATGCCATGCATGCCTTCTCTTCCTTTGCCTTCTTGATCCAAGAATCCAAGTATGCTACACCCACCAAGAGTGCTTCAGGAAAACTATAAGTCTTCAAGTGTATGAGATAGAGAGAATAACGAGAGAGCTCCAAAACTGAACTGACAAAATGTTACCAATTGAACCTGAAAATCCTTTCTATGAATGAGGCCTCTATTTTCTTCATTTTCCATTATTTTCCTTCAATTTCCTCCTCACATACAACATGTGACCATTCACCTCCATTTTTTTCTAATTTCCATTATTTTCATAAATAAATGTGCCAAAAATGCCATTTTTCCTTTCCAAATCCTTGGCCGTTTCCTTTGCCAATTTCCTTAGCCATAAACAATCACAAGTGATCCCCATCACTAGGATTTTCCCTAACATTCAGCTTGGACTAAGTGTCCCACCTTCTGTGGTTATTATTTTTCCTTTATTTACTTTTATTACATGGAATTTTCACAAGGGATGTTACAGAACCCAACCCTTAGGGGAACACCGTCCTTGTTGTTCAACAATACCTATAACGACAAAACTATTGTAAGCAAAATATATTGTTGATAGAGATTTATAACTTAGCTCGATGCAATATTTACAATTATCAACCTGCTTAGAAGCAGCCAACATAACAACTTCATAACAACATACCTCATAGTGGAGCTTTATAACACAGCTCTTGGCGGTATTTACATCCATATACATATGTACGTAAACAAACATCATCAAAACATATACCAAAATCACACCAAAACACCAAGCCAAAACTATTTTGCCTTAACCAAAAAACAAGGAAGGATACATAATCCGCATATGATCCACCATCTCCCATGTAGCTTCATCGGGCCCAAAGTGCTTCCATTGCAACTTAACTTGCTTGATTGCTCGATTATAGAGTATGAGCACATTTTTCTACAATATACACTAAGGCTTTAGCTAGAATTCTCCATCTGGTTCCAATTGTAATACAGACCAGTCAATCACATGATCAACATCCTTAACATACTTCTTAAGCAAAGATACATGGAAAACATCATGGACTTTCACTGTTGGAGGTAGTGCAAGTTGATAGTCTACTGGCCCAATCCTCTAAATGATACTAAAGGGTCCAAAAAACCATGGTGCCCTCTTGGCACATGATCCAATCCACAAGGATTTCTTCTTTGGTTTGATGTGTAAGTACACTTGTTCCCCAACCTGGAACTCCTTGAACAACATGTTCCTGTCTATATATCTCTTTTTCCTATCTTGTGCTGCCATTAGATTCTTCTTGGTTACCTTCATTTCATGTTCCATGTCTTCCAACATGTCTGTTCCAATCAACACCCTATTAACCGGATCACTCCAACTGATGGGAGTCTTACAACTCCACCCATACAATGCCTCAAAAGGACTCATCCTCAATGACTCCTAATAGTCATTGTTGTATGCGAACTCAACTAGTGGAAGGTTTCCCACTTCCACTATTGATGCATCACATACATTCTCAACATGTCCTCCAATATCCTGTTGACCCTCTTTCTCTGTCCGTCGATCTGCAGATGATAAGTTGTGATGAAGGCCAACTCTGTGCCCAAACCTGTAAACAACTCCTTCCAGAACTTGTAAGTGAACTTGGCATCCCAGTCTGACATAGTCTTCTTTGGAACACCATGCAATCTGACCACATCTCTAATGAATACATGTGCGAAATCGCTCGCTAAGAATGTAGACTTAATCGGAATGAAGTGTGGAACCTTTGTTAACCTATTTGCAATAACTATAATGGAATCACGTTGTCTCACTGTCTTCGGCAACCTTGTGATGAATTCCATGGAAATAAATTTCCATTTCCACTCTAGAGTCGTGATCAGTTGTAGTAGTCCACCTAGATGCTTAAATTTTTCTTTCACTCGCTGACAGTCAAAACATATATCCATGAAATCTACTACATCTCTCTTCAAATTCGACCAATAATGAAATATCTTCGCTGTAGTTAATGTCTTATGATAACCCGGGTGCCCTGAATAAGGTTTTACATGAAGCTCCCTCAAGATCACCTTCTTGAGCTCACTGTTATATGGTACATATATCCTGTCTCATAACCAGACCAACATGTCTATTGTAAGACAATAATCCATACCATGTGCACTTGCACCTTTACCTATACGTGTACCTCTACTGCCACCTATACTTATATCCTGCTGCAACCTGTGCACAATCTCCATATACTTGACATCTTGCTGACCTGCTTGCAAGATCATATCAAGTAAATCTGTTCCATAGGAGCTCATAACTACCAAGTGATTTACATGTACTCGTTTGCTGAGAGCATCTACCACCATGTTCCCTTTATCTTTGATGTAACTGATCTCAAAATCAAACTCGTTGATCATGGGAAACCATCTAGCATACCTGGCATTCAAATTCGATTGGTCAAAACAATGACTCAACTCAATGTGATCACTCATAAGTACAAATATCCTGCCAAGAATATAGTGTCTCCCCTTCTTCAATGCATGTATGATCGTTGCTAACTCCAAATCATGTGTTGGGTAGTTCTGCTCATTCTCGTTTAGTTTCTGGTACTCATAGGACACAACTTGTCCATCCTGCATAAGGACTCCACCTGTTCCTCTCTTGCAACCATCTGTGCATGCCACAAACTCTTTGTCCAGATCTGCAATCTGTAGCATTGGTGCATGTGTCAACCACTGCTTGAGTTGCTCAAATCTAGCCTCACACTCCTTAGTCCATTCGAACTTCTTACCTTTCCTTTGCAATGATGTGATAGGATAAGAAATCTGCGAGAAGTTCCTAATGAACATACTATAATAGCCTGCCAAACCCATGAAAGATCTCACTTCATTCACACTCTTAGGAGCTACCCAGTCCATGATGGCGCTTATCTTTTCTGGATCTACTATAACGCCCTCCTTGGAGACAACATGCCCCAAGTAGTGTACCTTAGTCTGAAAGAAACTACACTTGTGGAGCTTAGCATACAACAGATGATCTCTCAACAACCTCAACATTGTTGCTAAATGATTGACATGTTCTTCCTCGTTTTTAGAATATACCAATATATCATCAATGAGGACAATAGCAAACTTATCCAAATATGGACTCAACACATTATTCATCAAGCACATGAATGTAGCTAAAGCATTAGTTAAGTGAAAGGGAACAACAATGAACTCATACTGCCCATACTTGGTCTGGAATGCATTCTTGTAAATGTCCTCCTCTTTGATGTGTACCTGATGGTATCCAAATCTCAGATCAATCTTTGAGAACATTGTTGCTCCCTTCAGCTAATCGAACAAGTCATCAATCCTCGGAAAAGGGTACCTATTCTTGATGGTCAATGTGTTTAGCTGCCTGTAGTCAATGCATAATCTATTTTCCATCTTTCTTCTTTATGAACAATACCAGTGTGCCCCATGTGTGCTCATTCTATAATGTGCTTTTGATGTTGGAGCTTCCCTTGGCAGTAACTCAATAGGAAATTCTACCTGCCTGTGAGGTGGCAACTTTGAAATTTCCTTAGGAAACACATCCTTAAACTATTGTAAAACTGGGTACCTGCTCAACACATCTGCATCCTCGACTTCCTTACCTTTATCACTAGAAATGTGCATTGAAAATAACTTGCACCCTTTCCTGCGAGTACACTTTTCTTGCATGGTTATCACCATCCTAGCTGATGTGGCTTTATTCTTTCCTTGCAAGACTCTTGGTTCTCCATTTTCATCAACACAATCAATAGCTTTATCATAATAGTCTACCTTGGTTCTATGAAGATGAAACTAGTACATGCCCAACAACATAATATATGAACCCAACGGTAATACATTCAAATGTTTTGTGGTAGGCATACCATTCAAGTCAAATGCACAAGCTCTTACCCAATGATGAACTTGTTTCTTCGTGCCTATAGCCAACTGCACTAACCAATACTGTGCATGCAATTCCTTACTCAAACCACACTTATCCACAAAGGCGGGACTAACATATATATAATTTGATCTAGGGTCAATCATAATAGAAATAAGCTGATCACAAAGCTTACCTTCCATCTCAATGATAGTTGCCCGATGCTCTGCGAGATTTTTATCCAATGTTGCATAAATAGGTGGAATACTTTGACCAACATCCCCAAAAGTCTATGCCTCCCACCCACTGTATATCTGAGGTCTGCCACCCTGATTCTGCGAGCAGTCTCTCCTACAGTGATCTTTGCCACAAGTCCAACACTCTATAGGCTTCCAACCTCCCTCCTTGTTCTGTTCTCCTGACCGGAATCCCTATCCTCTATTTGATGTACCGAACTTCTTAGGTGGTGCAACATTCTCCATGTCACCTGTGTCTTGTGGTCGTACTCGCTTCTTGTCCCATTTTCCTTTGTTCTTTGCATTACCTTTCCAGTTTGCCTTAGTCTCAATTTTGCAATTCGATTGTTCATAGCAATGCTTTAGTTTTTGTATGGCCTCCTCTAATGGTCTAGGCTCGTCGAACTCAATCATATCTTTGAATGCAACTTGTAATCCACTATCGAATCTCTAAATCTTAGCCTTCTCTTCCTTGAGGAAAGGAACATACCTCAACAACTCCAAAAATATTCTAGTGTACTCATCATCAGTCATGGATACCATCTTTAGCTCATATAATTCTTTCACCATGTCATCACAGTATCTTTCTGACAAATACTTCTTCTTGAATAACCACTCAAACTCACTCCAAGTCAAATCTTCCTTGTTTATACCTCTGACGTTCTTCATGTCTTCCCACCAAATGTATGTCTTTCCTTTGAGACTAGATGTAGCCACTCTAGCTTTCATGTTCCCTGAATAGTCATGTAGTTTGAAGAATTTTTTTGTTAGGCCCCTATACTACTAGTGTAACCCCTTATTGTTATTAGTACAACCCACTTATTATATTGATGTACCCATGTAGTGCCCATATTGTTACTATTGTGCCCCATAGAAGCCCACTATTGTTATTATTGTGCCCTTACATTATTATTGTTATGTACGCTCTGATTATGTTATGACCCCTTAGACTCCTATATATAGAGAGGAGGTCTTTTCATTTGAATCATCCAAGAATTTTTCATTTATGTAATGTAAAGGAGGTTTCCCCCTCGAAGAGGCTGAATTCTAAGGCGTTGATCTATCTTTTCTATCTTTTCTTGAGTTGGTTTCATAACACTTTTCATGCCAAGCAACCATGCCTCTGCATCCTGTGGTTTCTTCATCTCTCCATCAAATGTTGGTGGCTTTGCTTTCTTAAACTCATTTGAAAAATATCCCCTATCATTATCCTATAAGAATGATACCAATGACTCTCATGGTGCTTATCTGAATCAGAAATAGAATCGTACATGTGTCTATCCCTTCTCCTATCCGGAGTATCCAACAGTCTACCATCTCTAATTGTGTCATCTCTATCTGATCTATAACAACCCTAGTGAAAATTCCATGTAATAAAAGTAAATAAAGACATACTAATAACCACAGATTATGGGACACCTATTCCAAGTTGAATGTTGGGCAAAATTCTAGTGATGGGGATTGTTTATGATTTTTTATGGCTAAAGAAATTGGCAAAGGAAATGGCTAAGGCTTTGGAAAGGTAAAATGGCATTTTGGCACAATTATTTATAAAAATAATGGAAATTAGGAGAAAAGGGAGGTGAAAGGTCACAAGTTGCATGTGAGGAGGAAAATAAAGGAAAATAATGGGAAATGAAGAAAATAGAGGCATCATTCATAAAAACGATTCTGAGGATTAGTTGGTAACCTTTTGTCAGTTCAGTTTTGGAGCTCTCTCATTACTCTCTCACTCTTAGAGACTTAGATTTTTCTTGGAGCACTCTTGGAGTGTGTGGCATACTTTGATTTTTGGAGCAGGAAGGCAAAGGAAGAGTAGGAAAGTGCAAGAGGGCATTGGGATCAACAACTACATCAGATTTTCGTGAAGGTATTTAGTTGCATGTATGTTTCCTTCAATAGTTTTGGCATGCATGGCATATGCATGTGGATCTTTGGTTTTGATCTGTACTTGGCATGGGGGATGGTCGGGGTTGACAGTGGATTACCTAGCCTTGCCATTTCTTGGATAGCCATGGTGATTGTGGATTTACTTTCAATGTTTGTCTTTGTTTGGTTCCCATGTTTCCTTAGCTTTGAGTGAGTTATTAGTCCTAGAAACCCTGGTTGGACAAATGCTCTAGAAGGCCTGTAATAGCTTAGGTTGAGTTACTAGTCCTAGAAGCCTTGGTTGGACAAATGCTCCAAAAGCCCTTGGTGGGTTGAGTTACTAGTCCTAGGAGCCTTGGTTGGACAAACACTCTGGAAGCCCTAAATAAGTTGTGGGTTGAGTTACTAGTATTGGAAGCCTTGGTTGGATAAACGCTTTAGAAGCCCTGGAAGGCTTGGATGGAGACCAATCTTATGATGGTTTTGTGATGTTTGGCCGTGAGGTGGAATCATTGTTTAATGGGTTGAGGTGGATGGCCTTTGGAAGCCCTAGATGATTTTTTATTGACGTTTTCTATTAGATCCCACACTCATGCTTGGAATATGGCATGGAGGTGAATGGTTGAAGAGAGATTTGGCTCATAAATTCTAAGGTCGAGTGGAACATGGAAGTCCCATTCGGGGTTTGGATTTTGCATCATTAATGAAAGTTTATTTCTCCTTGTATTTATATAATCATTTTGATGGACTGTATGTGGTCTATATGGTTGTACTTTCATGAGTATTTTTTTTGATATTATGCGGTTATGTATGTGTTTTATGACAACAACCATGTGTGGCTTTCATCATGCTTTTACTTGTAATTGAATAATCAATTTATCTATGACCTAATGGATGGAATGGCAGTTGATGTGTTGAGGTTAATGGTTCTTAGTGATTCTTAGCTAAGTATGAGACCTGTATGCTGAGAACTATTAATTACATCTATAGATTACACACCTGCAATATGTTTGACGAAATGCCTGCCATGGCTAGTAGGGTTCCAGTCAAGGTATTGTACAAATATTTTCTTTAGTACTTTTATTTCCATGTTATTTTACTAATATGAAGAGATGTTTCAATTATGAGCAATGACCTAGGCTCTGGGCTTGAAAAATTGGCTCAAACCTTGGAGTCGTTGTCATGGCACTAATAGTTTTGGTCTCTGGTCGCTAGCAGACAATCCTGTGAGAGCAACTCTGGATTGCTAGTCACACTCATGCCTATAGCATGGGAGAAACTGAGCCTTAAATTGTCTAAAATCTCAGGGGGACCCCAAGGCAATTTGTCTAAAGTATTGATTGGTTCCTGAGGGTCTTGTAGCCGATGATTGATGTTTGTATGATGTGTTTCTGTCAGTTCCACTTCCTTAATGTGACTTAGGAGGTTGAATCATATCATAATGGCCTCTCATCGCATGTTTACCTCGGTTGGTTTGTTGCTTGAGTAGATGTGGGAGGAGGCTATTATAGAGTAGTATTAGAGCATGGCTCACCCCTCGGACTGGATGGGCTATGTGTTGGTCATGCATGCATATCAGTTGCATATGTGTCTCTCAGACTTGCATTCCATGTGCCTATTGCATGTTCATGATGTTGTTCATGGTTGTAGTGATGTCTTAATGTGAAATTTGAGGTGTTATTGTGGAATGCATCACTGTGAGTGTATGACTATTTACATGTTGATTTATATCGCTTACATGTATCATTGTAGTATGCTTGGTTACATTCTTGCATGTTTGGTTACATTCGTGTATGCTTGGTTGAATGTATCATTCTTGCAAGTTTGAATTCAAATATTGTTCATTCATGCTTGGTCATATGTGTTTATGCATATGTGTGGATGGTTATGCATCGCTTATGCATGTTCATGTTTGCATGTGGTCAAGTGTATAGTGACGTAATGATGGTGGTTGTCATGCATGAGTTCGTGGCGTGTGTTGTTGTTGAGGTCATGCATTTATGATTGGACCCTAGCTAAAATGATGGTTTCATGGTCATATGCTTATGTTTGATGCTTCTATATGGTGTCATGATTATGCTATACATTTATCACGTTGATTTGTTGATCTTGCAGACAAGGTATCATCCCCGAGCTATGCTAAGGTACATTGGTTTATTGTGATTTGGTTTAGCTGACATGATATACCGTGCAAGAAGAAATATCAAATGGTTAGCAAGATGGTTGACTTCAAAGACTCTCCCTATAAATCAGAACATAAATAGGTGTTGGGAACTCTTCCAACTTGGCAATGACACTGAGAAGTTTAAGGGAAGAAATAAGGAGTTGTAAGGTAGATAATGATAGAATAATACAGCCACAAGAAAAGTTAGCAGAAGTAAATGCAACCACACTTCAGAGCTTGTCATAATTGCAGTGACAGGGACCGCTTCGGAGCATCCATAAGTAGGAAGATAAAAATTTTGGGGCATATGGTAGTAGATGGCGGTGGTCACCGATCAAATAGAGATGACATGATCAAAGATGGAAGATTGTTGGACACTCTAGATAGGAGAAGGGATAGACATAGGTATGATTCTAGTTGTGATTCAGATAAGCACTATGATCGTCATCGATATATGATGAACACTAGTATTTCCGCAAGGATTCTACAACTCCTGGGGCTACCGACTTTACTTCATCAACTCGGGGTTCATACAAACTTGGAGGTGGCAGTGTTATATACACAAATAGATGTAATTGGTCTAATCTTGTCACTACTTAGATAGGGCGATAGAACACTAGGGTTTCTCAAACCAGCCTTCTATTGACTAGAAGAAGTCTAATTACCAACTGGAGAGGGAAAATTTACCCTAAATGAGAGAAAAGAAATGTTGCTTAATTGCAAGAATGAAAGACTGAAAAAAAACACTTGCAAAGTAACATGAAATCCTCTATCTACTTGTTAACACACTTTTCTTGCAAAAGAACCCTAATTTAATCCTACTTGTCACATGTGAGGTTTTAACTAATCTAAGCATGAAATCTGATCTAGAGAGTACTAACTGTTGTGTGCATGTGTAAATATAAAAGAACTCCTTTTTTTAAATATTTTTTCTTTATAAATGTAAATCCTAATATTTCCTTGTTCTTTGGCAAGGAATACAGGTGTGGAGGAAGAGGGGTACAATTGTTTTGATGGCTTGGAGGTCAAGTAGGGACTTAATCCTAATTTTTCTCAATTCATGCTCAAAACAGGCTGCTACAGGATTTCCTACAAGATGTCTACAGGATGTACTAGTTCTCCTACATGATCCCCTGTTTTACTACAGGAACAGGCCGAAATCTTAGGAAGTGGCCTAGAAGGTGGAATAAAGTTTGGGAAATGTGAATAAGGAGAGAATAATGCATGGAAGTGGAAAACACTACTCAGAACTCAAGCAAAGGCTTTAAGATGGTTGGATTTGCTCAATGGAAATGACATATCTTCCATATAAAACAAGAATTCGAATTGAGACCTTAGTGACTTTTTGCAACATGGGTGGATATGGATTAGATGAGGCTAATGAGATGAGGTCTCCTTGTAATGTAGAAGATCCTACGACAACACAGATCATTGTTTGCATTTATACACAAATTCATCTATAAACAAGAAGGGTTTATTCAATAGAAGAAAATAGAGTTGTTAACATTTATTTTCTAAGTTCATGAATGGAAGTGCTTGAAATTAATACAAAGCGCTGTGAAATCAGTAAAAAACCTAAGAGATCGGAAATGCCAATTTCAGCTTATCCTACAAAACTAAAAGATAATGGCCTAATTATCAAGAAACCCTAGATTATGTAGAAAAGAAAGAATTATGTTTTTTGGGTTGTATGGGAAATGTTCCTCAAATCATGATCCCTGAAAGGGAGAAATGAGGTGGAAACCACTTGTTGACATCTTTTCTGGAATATCTTCTTGTCACTAGGATGCTACTATTAGAACTATTCACAAATGGAAGCAAACTAATTAACCCTACCAATACTTGCAAATTAACAACACCAAAATCAATTCAACAGCTATCTATGAGTATAATATAAGCATACATCTACAAAAAGAAGAACCTCTACTACTAGGTTTGGGCCCTAACCCAAGAGCTTCAACCCTCTGATTCAACCCAGTGCTGGATCAAGGGAATGCTTCTCATTTTCATTAAAATATAAAAAATACACAAGAGTGCTTAGTTACAATGCTTCAACTCGAAAATGTTGCTTAGTTCTCTTGAAAAAAAAAATATGAATCCTAATGAGGCTCTAGGCCTCTTTATTTATATAACTAAAGTTACCAACAAGTTCCTTAAATTTAGGGAGGCTTGGCTCCCAATCTTGAGATCAATTGGTCTTCAACTGTCACTATCTTAACTGCCAATGATCCTCATGACTCGATTGCTTGCAACTCTGAGATGATGAGATTTGATTAAGGAATCTTCGAATGAGTGAGGAGTTAAGGAGGGAGATACTATCTCCTATAATCCCTCTTTCTTGTCTCATTCTAGTTCCTCCACTTTAATTAGCCAAAATTTTCTTCAAAACCTGCAAACAATGCACATTAGACAACTAGACATGACATCTCATCTTTACTCTCCTCATTAAGAAAAATATAATTAAAACATGTAAATAATTATGATAAAAGTTGATTTTAGTAAGTTGGAAGTGCATTAAGGTCCATATAATTTACCTATTGATGAGCCTCATCATCACCCCCTAATAAAAATATTTCTCATCCTCTTAGCAACTCAATCTATGTCCATGTCTTTCATTGCTTTGGTGGCCTCCCTGACATTCCAGGCTTCTATTGTAATCTCCTCCTCTTGTGGACAAAATCCTGCATTCTTCTCTATCTCCTCCCACTACTTTCTTTTTTCTTCTTCCTTTTTCCCCTCTAACATACCTAAAATAAATGGTGGACTGAGTTTTAATCCAATCCAGTTGAATTTGAGTCTCCATAATTCTTTCTTATACATTGGGGTTCCTTCTAGTGCATCCCTCATTCTGTTAGGAGAATGATCTCTCTAATATTTAGGCTATAGGTTAAGGTGTTCCATCTACTTTGGCAGAATTGTTGGCTCTCATCCCATAGCTATCTCAACATGTCTTGAAAATGAGTGACTTCTTGTTCTTGTACAACAAGGTATCTTGGTGCAAGCTTGGGATCATTGGTAATGAGGTTGTGGGTGTTGATGACAGCCATTGAGTTAGGTTGTTCTACTCTGATGAAAAGGGGTTATGCTTCTTCTCTTACCAATACCATTTTTATTTTTGTAGCTTTGGCTTCCTCATGATTCAGCCAAGATGCCAAGGCCACTAGTTGTAAGTCCCCTAGCTTTGGATTAGGTTCCCACACATTTAAATCTGCCAGAGCCAAATTGTGTAGGTAGAATTCAGATATCTTTGCTCTATCCTCTAGGGTGCTTTGGTCATAGAGGTCAATGAACTACCTGTAGTCCTGGAAAGGCATAGTTCCTCTTTGTGCTAGGGTTTTTATCTGAAACTGCATCCATTGTTCTTTGAGGTATAAGGCATATGATTTTGTTGGCATCCTGCATTGAATTTCCTCCATGGATAGACTTGCCACAATTTCCAATTGAACTTCCTTTTCTTGTAGTTGCTTTCTTAGCCATGTGTTCTCAGCCTCTAATTGAGATTTCACCATTTTTTCCTTGTCTCTTATGCTACTTAATTCTCTGCCCATTTCTTGCATCTTCTCTTCCATGTGTCCCACATCCTCCACCCCTTTTTATTTAGCAATTTGCATCCACCGATGTCTCCCTGCTCTCTCTTTTTCAAGTTCAAAGAATAGAGGAATGGAAATTTTTTGTGGGATCACCCTACCCCCTTCAATGAATCTGTAGTAGGAGTTGAGGTTTGGCTATGGGCTAGGCTCCTTCAGCTCCTGGGACTCTCCCTCTATTGTTTCTTGAGTAATTTTTGCCTCTTTTCCTTCCCTTTTCCCTTGCAGCCTGATCTTTTTTCTGTGTTTCCTGCAGTTTTGACAGGGTTTCTTGTAGGATTGTTTTTTATTCTTGTAGTTCTATCTGTGTTTCCTATAGGAGACCTTTCCCTTTTTGTGAAGCGGTCAAAGGTTGCTTAACTTGTTTTGTTGAGGCTGACCTGGGGACAGGTCTACTAACATAGGTGATTGGTGACCTAGGAGAAGCTTGTTTTGATGTTTCTTCTTCTTCCTTCTTTAGAGGGACTACTTCCTCTTATTATTTTAGTGAGTCCTCTATGATAGTCGGAATCTTGGTAGGGGTTTGAGGTCTCCCTTGTTTTATTTGGGTTCTCTTCCTTGTTCTGAAGTAAAGGGCAGTTTTCCTCTGTCTCTTTCCCTTTGATTTTATAGGTGTACTTACGGCAGTTAAAGCAGTTTTTGCCTCCTTCTCTGTAGGCTCCGAAGACACCTTTGGTGATTCTTCTTCTTCCCTACTCTGTTTTTCAGAATTTTTTCATCCTTTTCTACTTCATCCTTTGTGTCATCTATTTCTACCTTCTCTTCTTCATGCTCTTTTTCTTCTTCTCCCTCACTAAAAGTAGGGCTTATGTCATACTCAATGGCTTGAATTTCATCTTCTTCCTTCTGTTGTTCCCTATAACAACCCCCCATTTCATATCATTATCCCAAAACTATAATATGAAATGGTTCCCTTTTAATTTTGATTTTAATTGGTATCAACTTAGTTTTATTCAAAAAGGTCCGAAAAATAAAATTAAGCATTACCAAAAAACCTTTTCAAATAACCAATCAAGAGCCTTACACATAAATGATTAATCTTTTTTCATTGCGATAAAGTGATTGCAAGATCGCATATCGCAATGAAAAAGGGAACACAACTTAAGGACCCATTGGTTTTCTCCGATGCGAAATCGCAATAAGATATCGGCGATAATGAACTAGCGCAATAAAGCTCCCTTTTGCTCCGATGCGATGCGATATCGCTATTGGATATCAGTGATAATGAACTAACCACACTAAAAGCCCCCTTTTGCTTCGATGCGATGCGATATCTCTATCGGCGATCGGGGATTCCAAATGGAACCAATATAACGATTTATGATTTCCCCCGACGCCCGATTGCGATAAAGCCAAAAAGCACAGATTTCAAAGGAAATCTTAAAGCGGGTTTAATACGATTTATTCGTATTTAAGGCCTTATCTTCCGAAGAGCCATTCATCCGTGCTTAACCGCCAAAACACCCAAGGCACGCTTCAAATAAATCATTCGGCCATTAATCGAATTGACGGGCATTGATAGGACTGACAGGTCTTAACGGCCATTTAATGAAACAGTAAGCCTGAGATCTTTTTAAAGATTTTATCTGAGGCCACCTTAAGTCAATCGTTTGCCATGCATTCATTGATATATATCTCAGTTATATTCGATTTACGCTATCATTTTCTGTATTACGTCCATTATCATCTCTGTGCAGAATTCTTCCGAAGTAACAGATTTAAGCAGAATGGGGAAGAAGTCCAAGAAAACCATAATGGCTTCCGCTTCGCCGGCCACATAGCAACCTGTCGTTGATCCAAGCACTAAAAAGAAAGGGCTAATATCGAACACTACATGCCTAGGACTTGTCAGAACTACTTGGCAAGGCACCTATAATCTGATCGAAGCCGAAGAGCCAAGGGTGACAACAATACAAGTCTTAGCTGACAACACTAGCAAATCCGAGGCTAATCTAAGCTATTTAGCCAACTATTTTCTTCATCAAATAGCGGCTCGGGAGCAAATCCTCCCATATACAGATGTGGTTAGATGGGCGATTCAGGAAATCCCAATTACCGACAGAACTTTCAGCACCATAGATGGGAGAATTTTCGGTTCCTTTTGAGCCGAGGATTTAAGGCAAATGTATCATTTGCTGGTGGTAGAGAAGAAATATAACACGACATTCCTGGAGAAATTCTGAGCTGAGAATGAGACTGAATCCAAACCCATTCGAGGTTGGAGACAAAATCCAGCAAATCACAAGCACGAATCTTCGGGTAAGTACTCGGTCGATTCTCTATGCTCTCCTTATTGCTATGCTGGGATAATGATGTGCAGGTTGTGGGGATTACATGATTCCGCCAATTTTACCATAAAAATGGTCCCCTTAATGGAGGCGGCATGTAGTGGTGAAATAATGGATTGGGCAGATATATTGTCCGATAAGTTAGCATCCGCAATTCTTGAGTTTAGATTCAACTCCCGCGTCATTGAAAGGTTCATTCCCCCATTTTACTACAGTGCCTATGTATTAGATGTCTTGTGTTTTAATTCTGAATTTCTTGTGCTCAGATGGAGGTGGACGTCGCAAGACCCCGCACCCGTTCACATATACCATCAAAAGTTGTGGAAGACCAACTACAAACACCATTTGTATCAAATCTGCAATGGCTTCATGTTGCCCATTCCTTATTCTATTTTCAATAAGCCTGCCCCTAAGATTTCCTACCAAGCAGGGATTGATTTAACATCCATAGGAAGTTGGTTCGGGGAGGAAAAGTTCACTTATATAAGAGTTTTTGGCAGTCAAGCCAAGCCCCACGTTCTTCCTCTATACATCCCCGATAAACTACTAGCCAGAGAAATAGCCTATCAGATCATCTTCGATGGGGTTACACAAACTATGAAGAAAGCTAAGAAGCACGTCTAGCCCTCTTTTCCTTTGAGAATTGGTATCTACACTCTGCATGATTTCAAACATGCAGAGAAAGAAGCTGAGAAAATAAACTCATTAACCCTGGCAACTCTACCGAGCAGGCGATTTGATCCAAAAAAAGTCGCCTATAATGCACTCGAACATGCCAAATTGACCAAGTTCGAGCATAAAGAAGACAGATTTGAGGACTTGTTCGCATCGGCCGAGTCAATGTATCAAGTTAACTTGCTCGCCATACTTGAATACAATGATGATGGAATAGTTGAATTCAACAGACTTAGAGAGCAGAGGTTGCAAACTCTGCCTCTAGATCTGTTAGCGACGACTCCAACAACAGAATCAAGCGAGCCTGAGCAGCGACTTGATAAATAACCTCTTGTTACATCAAAGCAACAAGAGGAAGTGCATGAGCAAAGACAAGAAGAGACCCAGGCGAAAGAGCAATAACAGAGCAGTTTAAATGTAAATGAAGATACACAGATTGATCCGAAATTGCTCCAGGAATGGCAACAATTTAATTCGATTATCGGCAATCTGGAATGCTCTAAAGATGAAGAGACTTCAAAAGAAGTCAATACACAAGAGGTGACTTCAAAGCAGGTTTTAGGTGAAACCAGCGACCCACCCAAATCAAAAGAAGTGGAAATAATCCCAAAGGATCCTTCTGGCGAAGTTATTTTACAGATTGAAGAGATTCCTCCCTTGGACGTCTTCTATAGCCCAAGGCATAAAGTTGTAGTGAAACGACAGAGGAAGAGGAGAAGGACTGATCAAACTTCTTTATTCCCAGAACAAACAGTAATGGGAAATGTGCTATGGAAAGAGGAATTTGACCCCTCTAATGATTTGACAAAGCTATCGCAATATGCTGGAGCTTATTCGGCAGCGACAATAGACAAAGCATCGGAGGTGAGTAGTTTATTGAAGACAAAAGATCAGGATATATTTTCGCTACAGGCACAATTATCGGAAGCGCAGCAAAAGGCAGAGCAAGCAGAACAACAATTGCTAGTACAACAACAAATAAACAATCAGCTGACTAAACAATTGCAGGAAGAAAAACAGAGGATTGACGACAGTGCAGTCCAAAAGCAAAAGGAGCTATCGGAGGCATTGGCGCAACTAAAAGCATCAAATGAACAAATGCTAAAATCCAAAGATGAGCAGATCGTTCAATTATCAGCTCAACTTGAGCAAACAAAAAATCTCCCACAGATAGATGAGTTTAAATCAGAGGCATTTCAATTAAACAAAGGATTGATAAATCAGATGAAGCTTTTGCGTCAGCAAATCACCCAGGCAGAACCATTATGCGACTTAGCGACATCCATAAGTGAGAAAGTAGAAAAGGCAAGGACAGATTTGGATCAAGCCGAAGAAACATTGACAAATTTTCTAGAATGGCAAGATACCAATCAGGGACAGGCAGCTAACCTACCAAGGATTCTAGAATCACACAAAGAAATATTATTTATAGAATGGCAATCTCAGTTAATGAAGGCAGAAAGAGCGATTTCAAGATGCAAGACAACCACTAGTAATTTGGTTGAATTGGTTAATAATACTCTTTACTTGTCTAACATGATTTCTCAATGTACTCCAGGCCAATTAACAACGACGAAGATATTGGAGCAGTCATGTTACCCAGAGTTGGAGAAAAATGGAAGGTTGATTGCGGGAATTAACAGCTTGACATGGGATGCCTATTGGTTCTTTTTAGTGAAGCTGCACAGCCAGAGAGTCGCCCTCAAATGCCTCACAGATGCGATCGGGTATATTATCCCCGATATTCAGGATGCCACCTTTGCTACCCAACTCAGTTCTCGCCTCAACAGACCACCCGAAGTGGAGCCAATGCTTGCGATAAGCCAGCTCAGGTTTAAAGGCAAACATCCTGAGTGATGATTCAATTCGCCGACTGCCAGATCGCTGCCAAGAAGATAGTTATTATTAAGTGATACCAATTAAGTAGGATTTTGTTTTCATAGATTTTTTAGTTTAGTAGTATTTATAGACCCTTTCATGCATTTAGAAAGGGTCGTAAAGTTTTGTATATGACTTAAACCCCGAAGTTGCACTATTGTACTTCAGGGATATTCTTTTATGAAACTGGACCAATCATTTTGATTTTGATAAGGAAGCTTTTATACAAATGTGCACTAGTGTCTTTGTTTGAAAGCATTTCTGCGTTGAAGGAAGAATTTCAAATAGCGATTGATATTGGGATTGATTAGCAGCTCATATGGTACTATTATCTATGTCTGGACTCATTCTTGTTATATGAATTGTCATTTGATCGCTCTTGCTATTATCGCATATATATGTGTGTTTTAACAGCATCCTTTATGCATTCCACTATTGGCTGTTTATAGTATGCTTTTCTTCCAATCATGTATGTATCGATGATATAAATGATAAGTGCAGTAATCTTGTGTTAATCACTTTGTTTAACTATTTAGATGAAGTAATCTTTGAATGAATGAATATCTATGTTTATTTTACAGAGTCATCTACATGCCTGTTAATAGACAAAGATCATCAAACAATGCATTTACAAAGAATAATTGTTCCCAGGATTAGTATTAGTTCTCTTATTTTGTTGATAGATTAAGTTATTCGCCTATCATTAGAACAGACAACCCATCACTCATCCAACCCTTTTATTCATTATTGGGAAACTAGTCCCATTATATCCAGTCGGAGCCACCATCCCAAATGGAAAAGGAGTTGTATTAAATTCCGGACCAGGTGGTTATCCCCCATTGTTGTTGCAGTGATTTTCGAGGCATCAACATTTCTGGCGCTAGAAGGAGGGCCATCCACTATGAATGGCGATTAAGCCAAAACCTACAGACCAATAAAAGAGTAAATCACCCTCCACCTCTCCTCGGACCTCTCGTTTGTACTCTGAATCATCGGTATCCAGACGAGAAGAGGAAGGATCAACTACTACTGCTTAACCTCATCATACTTCAGAACACTTAAGTCCGAAGTCCCCTGAAGTTCAATCTATCATCCAGAAACTTCAAGGCTTCTCAATTTCACCTCCTAGATCTGAAGTATCACAAGGCAGTCAGACTTCACAATTCCACTTACCTCCTCACCTTACCAGACTTCAAAGCGAAAAACTAGGTATTGAACCACCTGAGTTTCCTTTGCCCGAAAGGAAAAGGATTAAAAAGAGCGCTGAAGGTTCTGGTAGTGAAACCTTTTCTCCATCATCTTCCATTTCATCATCACCTGTGCGAAGTCAAACACCCACTTCACCATTACATATTATTGTTCACCAAGGGACTTCACCTCAAACATCACAATCCTTTCAGTCTTCATTTCCACCTCCCCCCCAAGCACTTGGAACACCGTAGGCAATCGCTGGTACTCCCAAAATGGCTCAAAGACCATGGAGAAGTCCTGGTGCAGTCACCATGCCTGCGCCTCTATATCCATTACCCGATTACCCTGAGAAATGGTTACCAAAGTTCAATCCAGATACTGGGACATCAGCAGAGGAACACATAAATAATTTTATGTTGTCAGTGAATTTGAAGGGAGTAACAGAAGAAGATGTTGTAGTTAGATTATTCCCTTATACATTACAAGGATCAGCAGGATCTTGGTATTTTTCCTTACCTGTTGGATCCATCACCAGTTGGAATATCTTTCAGGAACAGTTTCTTACCAAATACGGCGATGATAGATCCTTGGCTACACTCATCCATGACCTTTCCAATCTAAGGATCGAGTCAAGAGAACCCATTAAGGAGTTTAACTCCCGATTTAACAAACTCTTGAACAAAATCCCTACCGATGACAAGCCAAGCGAACAAGTTAGAAGCGAATGGTATATTACAGCCTTACCCTCAAACATAGCCATTTTTGTGGATAGGGCTAAACAAACTACATTAGCCGAAAACATGAAAGAAGCCCTTGCTGTCGAAAAAAGTGTAATCTCTTTGGAAAAGAAAACTACTCTAGAGGAATGAAAATCCAAAAAAATGTCCTTTAAGGATGATTCAAAGAAAAAGATCACTAAGGATCCATACGACATGGAGGGCCTTCAAAAATTCCTTAAAACCATGTCAAACGAAATGGTTGAGATTAAGAAACAAGTAGCAAAGTCCTCAACAAAGAAACCTTATAGGAATTTCAAAAAGCCTGAGTCCAAGCCTCCAAATGTCATATATTATGGAGATTCGGATCCTGATGAAGAAGAAGAAGAAGAAACAATTACACCATCCTAAGAATTAGAAGAAGAGGAAGTCGTTGAATGCCACGAAATGTGGGACTTTATACTCCCTAATTCTGATACTGACGCTGAGCAATAAGCCTTTCCCGTGACTACAAGGAGTAAAGATACTCCTGAGCTTGTTCAAGCCAATTCAAAGAAAAGGAGTGCTGGTACCAATACTACAAAGGAAAAGGTACCCACAAGGAAGCCAGCCGCAACAGTATCTCAAAATCAGCCGGCATCCTCCAATATACCTTCGTCATCTAAGACATTGGTAGTATCTGATTCGATGGACTATAATATTGTTGATGACATGAAGAAAACTAAGGCAACATCACCATGTTTGAACTTAGTAAATTAAAGCATCAACAAAAATTACTTCTCAAAGAACTTAATGCAGTTCCTTCTTCACCTCTTCCCAGTACTAAAGCTGCAAGCGATTCAGGACAACCACCTTCTGGTAGAGTTGAGGCAACTGATATAATTCTTATTGGAGATAGATCAAAGTCCCATAATCCTCCTTTCCTCTTAACATATGAAATTTACAATCAAAATCTACATAACTGCTTAATTGACTCAGGGACATCATCTAATATAATGCCTGCTTCAGTTTGTTCTAAACTAAACATAGAACCCCATAAATCTTCAATTCACATTGCGTAGTTAGATAGAACTAAAGTTCAAGTTTTAGGGGAAATAAACTCCGTTACAATCAGGTTATCGGCGGATCCACGAATAGTCTAAAGGATTGATATCCTAGTCACCGATATACCTGAGTTCTATGGGTTAATTTTAACCAAGGATTGGTCAGAAAAGCTCCATGGGTATATTTCTACCGATTGGTCCCACATGTGGCTCCCCTATAAGGGCAAGCCGAATCAAATAAAGATCGATCGGGAGAAACATATGACCCACACTGTTACAGAATTTGAACAAGAAAATCAACCAATTGCGTTCAACAACAATATCTTAGGAAATTATTCTTCTGATTCATTTTTCAGCAATTATATTGCCCAGCCATCTCCTTTCTCGGTAAACAATTTCACATCACAAATTGAAAACTTTTCGCAGACTGACAGGTCTAAATGTGTTAATGTTACTGAGAATTTTGTAAGTAAGATTGTAGATAATTCTTTAATTTGGTCTTTATATTTTGATGGATCCAAGTCTAGTGAAGGATCAGGAGCAGGATGTATTTTGGTTAGCCCATAAGGAGAAAAAACAATGTTGTCCTGCAGGCTAGAGTTTGAATGCACCAATAACACAGCTGAGTATGAAGCATTAGTCCAAGGATTATATAAAGTGATTGGCCTCAAAGTCCAATACTTGAAAGTGTTTGGAGATTCTGAGATTATTGTTAAACAGGTAAGGAATATAAGAACTCACCTCCCACTTTTTAGCATTCAATATTTCTTCCATTCCTAGGTCTCAAAATTCAGCAGCCGACTTGCTAGCCAATGTCGCTTCCAAGCTCCTCCCTTCCAAAGACTATAGCCCAGATAGATTTTCAGTAAAATTGCTTTTTAGGCCATCAATTCCCGACAATGTAACTAATTGGAGAGTATTCAACCACTATGAAGACATTTTACAGTTTTTAACCTTCGAAAAATCCTATGATAATCAAATCATTGAGGAAGACGAACATGATATTCAAATGCGAGGTAAACATGAAGAAAAATCATTCCCAAAGCCTGTGGTGAAGCTTTAGGATCTTTACGATATTAAAGACAGGTTTAAACCTGTGTCCAATACGAAGCTCCAAAGTTCTACCTTAAGGTTTGAATCGATAAACCTTGGCACTGAACAAACCCCTCAAAACATTAATTTAGGATTAGGACTTTCCATGGAGGAAAAGGAAGCATTCATTAGATTGTTACGCAAAAATAAACATGTTTTTGCTTGGAAATATGACGATCTAAAAACGTATGATACATCCATTATCTAGCACACTCTTCTGATGCTTCCCAAACAGAAACCAGTTCAACAAAAGTTGAGAAAAATACATCCAAACTTAGAGAGTCAAATAAAATGGGAACTCAATAAACTCTTGAAAGCTAAGATTATTTTTCCTGTTCGGCACTCAAACTGGGTCTCCAATATGGTACCAGTCAGAAATAAAAATGGCGACATAAGGATTTGTATTGATTTCAAAAATTTAAATAAGGCGAGTTTAAAAGATAACTTCTCATTACGCACTATGGAGCAGATACTCCAATCAGTGGCAGGCTCAGATTTAATGTCCTTTTTGGACGGTTTTTGAGGATATAATCAAATTTTGGTTCATCCTGATGACCGACTCAAAACCACATTCAGAACAAAATGGGGAACGTATGCATATCAGAAAATGCCTTTCGGACTTATTAATGCGGGAGCCACTTTTCAAAGAGCAATGGATATCGCTTTCAAAGGGTTAATTAACAGAACAGTGGTCATCTACTTAGATGATATTACTATATTTTCTAAAGAGAGATCCAATCACTTACATGATTTAAATCAAATCTTTCAACGCTATAAGAAATATGGTATTTCTCTTAACCCTAAAAAATCCTTTTTTTTCTCTTGATCAGGGCAAGCTCCTAGGTTTTATTGCTTCTAAAGATGGCATTTATATTGATCCAGACAGGATTAAAGAAATCTCTGAAATCCCTTTTCCTCACAATAAGAAATCCATGCAGTCATTTTTAGGCCAAATCAATTTTGTTAAGGGATTCGTTCCAGACTTTTCTCAAATCATTTTGCCACTTCAAACTATGATTAAGAAAAATTCAGTCTTTAAATGGGGAACGACAGAAAAGGAAGCGTTTGAATTAATCAAACAATCAATAATCAATTCCACTGCTTTAAATACCCCTAATTTTTCTAATCATTTTACATTGTATACTATCGCATCCGATTTCTCTTATGCTGCAGTACTCACACAGATCAACAATCACAATTTAGAAGCACCCATTTCATTCTATAGTTCAAATCTTCAGGGTGTTGAACTAAACTACTTTGAAGTAGAAAAACAAGCCTTTCCTGTATATAAAGCTGTTAAACATTACAGACCCTTCCTTTTAAAAGCCCATACCAAAGTTATAGTTCCTTTCCCTTCAATAAGGCAACTATTAATCCAAAGAGAATTGGGAGAAAAAAGGGCAAACTGGGTAACAACACTTCAAGAATACGACCTAGAAATCAAGCCAACAAAGATTGTTAGAGGCCAGGGTTTTTGCAGGTTGTTGGCAGGAGCATCCAACATTCCAGAATCAAGTGATACAGATCAATTTGAAGCGATCAACCAGATAAGTATCGTTGACTCTGAATCACAATATGCTGATTTAATATTTTATTTGAAAAATGGATATGCACCTCCCAACCTGTCTTACAAAAGCAAAAGGGCCATAAGACTGAAAGCAAAAAATTTTACCATTATTGATGATGTGCTTTTTAGGCAAAATTATGATTCAATTTTATTGAGATGCCTTGAAAAACCTGAAGCACAAAAGGTTTTGCAGGAATTACATGATGGACCGGAAGGAGGCCACTTTGGAGCTGATATAACAGCTCACAAAGTCATCCATGCTAGGTATTATTGGCCCACTCTGTTTAGAGACACTCATGAATATGTAAGGAAATGTCGAAATTGCCAAACTTCTAGTGGAAGACAAAGGAAATCAACCTTCCCTTTGCAACCGGTCAACATTGAACAACCATTTGAGCAATGGGGATTGGACATCATTGGAGAAATTACCCCACATTCTTCCAAACAGCATAAGTATATCCTTACCACTACTGATTACTTTACCAAGTGGGTTGAAGCGATTCCTTTAAAGACAACAAATTTTGAAGCTATTATTGAATTCATAGACCAATTCATCATTACCAGGTTTGGTGTCCCGAATGCTCTTGTTTTTGATAATGCATCTTACTTTTCAGGCAATGCTATGTTTGATTTCGCAATTAAAAGAGGATTTAAACTCAAATACTCTGCTAATTATTATCCCCAGGGCAATGGTTTAGCAGAATCTACAAACAAAAATCTGATTAAAATTATTAAGCGAACTATCGAACAGAATCATAAGAACTGGCACAAATCTTTAATATTTGCATTATGGGCTGATAGGATAACGCAAAAAGCTTCTATAGGTTCTTCTCCGTTTAAACTTGTGTATGGAAAAGAAGTAGTGCTACCAACAAATCTTGTCCTCCCTTCTCTAGCCCTAGTTCAATTTATTGGAGAAATCCCTTCTTCTTCTTTACAACTTAGACATGACCAAATTCTAAAATTAGAAGAAGAAAGAGAAAAAGCCAAAGTCACTCATGCGAAACATCAACAGATCATCAAGTCATCATTTGATTCACTTTCATTCGATTCCAAACAATTTCAAGCCGGTGATTTAGTTCTGAAATGGGACAAAGCCCATGAAGATAAGGGAAAACACACCAAGCTTCAAAAGATGTGGCTTGGACCATTTCAGATCTGTGAAAAGATAGGCCATTCAACCTTCATATTACAAGATTTATCAGGGTTGAGAGATTCTCTCCCTGCTAATGGCCTTATCTTAAAGAAATTCTTCAATTGAGGAGGTAACCCCTTCTCCTTTTAATAGCATTTTTGTAGTTTGTAGGAGCATTAGAAAATAAAGTTGTGAGGTATCTTCCATTGACCTTTACTGTACTTAAAGAGTTGTTTAAAACAAGTAGTGTGATATTCACTTTTAAAATAATAGAAGTCTTAAACAAAAGAGATGATTTCTAGGAAATTAGATATAATTGCATTCTGAAACTACACTGCAATCTTAGTGAACCCCTCTCAAAGTTTATAAATATTGTAAATCTTTTTAGATTTTCAAATTGGTCACAAGAAGGTTATCAATATCAAAATAGGAACTAATCCAATTTCATCATATTCAACTCTTACCTTGTCATCCATTTACTCTTAAGGAGAAAATTGTCTATCCCACTCACCAAAGCATGTGATTACTCAGAATGTAATTCTAAGAATATTGGATATAAAAGATAAGAGGTCTTATTACAAGCCTGCTTACCATGTTCATAGGGAAATAGTTTAGCCGACATTACCAATACTGCATACCAAAACAGGGTAATGGCTTCAATTGTAAGACAAGGGGTCTCATCACGAGCCAGCTTGTTCGGTTAGATTACTACCAGTGAATGGCATTGTCACTTAGCTGGCCACCAAACCAGGGCAATGGTTTTTTATCTTACAAAAATAACAGAAAAGAGAAAAGAAATACAAAATGTGAAAAACATGTTTTGAATTCATTCTATTAATCATGCTCTAAGGTGAATGGGACAATAGACAATGACATGGTTAAAAGGTATCCCTGCCGAAACTATGAACGTTTGCTGGCAGCAGAGGCTCTACCTATGACAAAGGAGTTAATTTTAAAAGCTGATTTGGAAAGGTTTTCTGTTTTATCATTATCAACCAATAGAGGCCAATTTAAAATCTAGAATGTATCTAATTTTAAACAAGAAAGGGAATTAGCAAAGAAAGTTTTATTTTGTTTGGAATGCAACTATACCTAGTTATATTAGAATTTTCCCCTTTGATAAAATTTCTATTTTGAAAAATTTTAAGTATTTCCATACTTTTCAGAGATAATTGTTTCTTCCAGCGAATCGCCAATTGTTGTTCCCTACAACAACCCCCCATTTCATATCATTATTATCCCAAAACTATAATATTAAATGGGTCCCTTTAATTTTGATTTTAATTGGTATCAACTTAGTTTTATTCAAAAAGGTCCGAAAAAATAAAATAAAGCATTACCAAAAAAACCTTTTCAAATAAACCAATCAAAAGCCTTACACATAAATGATTAATCTTTTGTCATTGCGATAAAACGATCGCAAGATCGCATATCGCAATGACAAAGGGAACACAACTTAAGGACCCATTGGTTTTCTCCGATGCGAAATCACAATCAGATATCGAAGATAATGAACTAGCGCAATAAAGCTCCCTTTTGCTCCGATGCGATGCGATATCGCTATTGGATATCGGTAATAATGAACTAGCACAATAAAGCTCCCTTTTGCTCTGATGCGATGCGATATCGCTATCCACAATCGGCAATCGACTATGCATGCTTTTAAACTGCCCCACTCGCTACTCCCGACGTGATGTGATATCACTATCGGCGATCGGGGATTCCAAATGGAACCAATATAACGATTTATGATTTCCCCCGACACCCGATTGCAATAAAGCCAAAAAGCGCAGATTTCAAAGGAAATATTAAAGCGGGTTTAATACGATTTATTCGTATTTAAGGCCTTATCTTCTGAAGAGCCATTCATCCACACTTAACCGCCAAAACACCCAAGGCACGCTTCAAATAAATCATTCGGCCATTAATCGAATTGACGGGCATTGATAGGATTGACAGGTCTTAACGGCCATTTAGTGAAACAGTAAGCCTGAGATCTTTTTACAGATTTTATTCGAGGCCACCTTAAGTTAATCGTTTGCCATGCATTCATCGATATATATCTCAGTCATATTCTATTTACGCTATCATTTTTTGTATTACGTCCATTATCATCTCTGTGCATAGTTCTTCTGAAGTAACAGATTTAAGCACAATGGGGAAGAATTCCAAGTAAACCACAATGGCTTCTGCTTCACCGGCCACAGGGCAACGTGTCATTGATCCAAGCACTAAAAAGAAAGGGATAATATCGGACACTACATGCCTAGGACTTGTCAGAACTACTTGGCAAGGCACCTATAATCTGATCGAAGCCAAAGAGCCAAGGGTGACAGTAATACAAGTCTTAGCTGACAGCACTAGCAAATCCGAGGCTAATCTAAGCGATTTAGCCAACTCTTTTCTTCATCGAACAGCGGCTCGGGAGAAAATCCTCCCATATATAGATGTGGTTAGATGGGCGATTAAGGAAATCCCAATTACTGACAGAACTTTCAGCACCACAGATGGGATAATTTTCGATTCCTTTCGAGCCGAGGATTTAAGGCAAATGTATCATTTACTAGTGGCAGAGAAGAAATATAACACGGCATTTCTGGAGAAATTCCAAGCTGAGACTGAGACTGAATCCGAACCCATTCGAGGTTGGAGACAAAATCCAGCAAAGCACAAGCACGAATCTTCGGGTAAGTACTCGGTCTATTCTCTATGCTCTCCTTATTGCTATGGTGGGATAATGATGTGCAGGTTGTGGGGATTACATGATTCTGCCAATTTTACCATAGAAATGGTCCCCTTAATGGAGGCGACATGTAGTGGTGAAATAATGGATTGGGCAGATATACTGTCCGATAAGTTAGCATCCACAATTCTTCAGTTTAGATTCAACTCCCACGTCACTGAAAGGTTCATTCCCCCATTTTACTACAGTGTCTATATATTAGATATCCTGTGTTTTAATTCTGAATTTCCTGTGCTCAGATGGAGGTGGATGTCGCAAGACCCTGCACCAGTTCACATATACCATCAAAATTTGTGGAAGACCAACTACAAACACCATTTGTATCAAATCTGCAACGGCTTCATGTTGCCCATTCATTATTCTATTTTCAATAAGCCTGCCCCTAAGATTTCCTACCAAGCAGGGATTGATTTAACATCCATAGGAAGTTGGTTCGGGGAGGAAAAATTCACTTATATCAGAGTTTTTGGCAGTCAAGCAAAGCCCCACGTTCTTCCTCTATACATCCCTGAGAAACTACTGGCCAGAGAAATAGCCTATCAGATCATCTCCGATGGGGTTACGCAAACTCTGAAGAAAGCTAAGAAGCACGTCTGGCCCTCTTTTCCTTTGAGAATTGGTATCTACACTTTGCATGATTTCAAACATGCAGAGAAAGAAGCTGAGAAAATAAACTCATTAACCCTGGCAACTCTACCGAGCAGGCGATTTGATCCAAACAAAGTCGCCTATAATGCACTCGAACAGGCCAAATTTACCAAGTTCAAGCATAAAGAAGACAGATTTGAGGAGTTGTTTGCATCGGCCGATTTAATGTATCAAGTTAAATCGCTTGCCATAATTGAATACAATGATGAGCGACTAGTTGAATTCAACAGATTTAGAGAGCAGAGGTTGCAAACACTGCCTCTAGATCTGTTAGCGACGACTCCAACAACAAAATCAAGCGAGCCTGAGCAGTGACTTGATAAAGAACCTCCTGTTACATCAAAGCAACAGGAGGAAACGCATGAGCAAAGACAAGAAGAGACCCAGGCAAAAGAGCAAGAACAGAGCAGTTTAAATACAAATGAAGATACACAGATTGGTTCGAAATTGCTCCAGGAATGGCAACAATTTAACTCGATTATCGACAATCTGGAATGCTCTAAAGATGACGAGACTTCAAAATAGGTTAATACACAAGAGGCGACTTCAAAGCAGGTTTCAGGCGAAACCAACGACCCACCCAAATAAAAAGAAGTGGAAATAATCCCAAAGGATCCTTCCGGCGAAGTCTTTTTGCAAATTGAAGAGATTCCTCCCTTGGATGTCTTCTATAGCCCAAGGCATAAAGCTGTAGTGAAACGTCAGAGGAAGAGGAGAAGGACTGATCAACCTTCTTTATTCCCAGAACAAATAGTAACGAGCAATGTGCTATGGAAAGAGGAATTTGACCCCTCTGATGATTTGACAAAGCTATCGCAATATGCTGGAGCTTATTCGGACAAAGCATCAGAGGTGAGAAGTTTATTGAAGACAAAAGATCAGGATATCTTTTCGCTGCAGGCACAATTATCGGAAGCGCAGCAAAAGGAAGAGCAGGCAGAACAACAATTGCTAGTACAACAACAAATAAAAAATCAGTTGACTAAACAATTGCAGGAAGAAAAATAGAGGATTGATGACAGTGCAGTCCAAAAGCAAAAGGAGCTATCGGAGGCATTGGCGCAACTAAAAGCATCAAATGAGCAAATGCTGAAATCCAAAGATGAGCAGATTGCTCAATTATCAGCTCAAATTGAGCAAACAAAGAAGCTCCCATAGATAGATGAGTCTAAAGGAGAGGCATTTCAATTAAACAAAGGATTGATAAATTAGATGAAGCTTTTGTGTCAACAAATCACCCAGGCAGAACCATTATGCAACTTAGCGGCATCCATAAGTGAGAAAGTAGAAAAGGCGAGGACAGATTTAGATCAAGCCGAAGAAACATTGACAAATTTTCTGGAATGGCAAGATACCGATCAGGGACAGGCAGCTAACCTACCAAGGATTCTAGAATCGCACAAAGAAATATTATTTACAGAATGGAAATCTCAGTTAATGAAGGCAGAAAGAGCGATTTCAAGATGCAAGACAACCACTAGTTATTTGGTTGAATTGGTTAATAATACTCTTTACTTGTCTAACATGATTTCTCAATGTACTCCAAGCCAATTAACAGCAACGAAGATATTGGAGCAGTCATGTTACCCAAAGCTGGAGAAAAATGGAAGGTTAATTGTGGGAATTAACAGCTTGACATGGGATGCCTATTGGTTCTTTTTAGTGAAGCCGCATAGCCAAAGAGACACCCTCAAATGCCTCACAGATGCGATCGGGTATATTATCCCCGATATTCAGGATGCCACCTTTGCTGCCCAACTCGGTTCTTGCCTCAACAGACCACCCGAAGTGGAGCCAATGCTTGCGATAAGCCAACTCAGGTTTAAAGGCAAACAGCCTGAGTGATGATTCACATCGCTGACTGCCAGATCGTTGCCAAGAAGATAGATATTATTAATTGATACCAATTAAGTAGGATTTTATTTTCATAGATTTTTAGTTTAGTAGTATTTATAGACCCTTTCATGCATTTAGAAAGGGTCGTAAAGTTTTGTATATGACTTGAACCCTGAAGTTGCACTATTGTACTTCAGGGATATTCTTTTATGAAACTAGACCAATCATTCTGATTTTGATAAGGAAGCTTTTATACAAATGTGCACTAGTATCTTTGTTTGAAAGCATTTTTGCGTTGAAGGAAGAATTTCAAATAGCGATTGGTATTGGGATTGATTAGCAGCTCATATGGTAGTATTATCTATGTCTGGACTCATTCTTGTTATATGAATTGTCATTTGATCGCTCTTGCTATTATTGCATATATATATATATGTGTGTGTGTGTGTTTTAACAACATCCTTTATGCATTCCACTATTAGCTGTTTATAGTATGCTTTTCTTCCAATCATGTATGTATCGATGATGTAAATGATAAGTGCAGTAATATTGTGTTAATCACTTTGTTTAACTATTTTGATGAAGTAATCTTTGAATGAATGAATATCTATGTTTATTTTACAGAGTCATATACATGCCTGTCAATAGACAAAGATCATCAAACGCTGCATTTACAAAGAATAATTTTTCCCGAGATTAGTATTAGTTCTCTTATTTTTTTGATAGATTAAGTTATTCGCCTATCATTAGAACAGACAACCCATCACTCATCCACCCCTTTTATTCATTATTGGGAAACTGGTCCCATTATATCCAGTCAGAGTCACCATCCCAAATGGAAAAGGAGTTGTATTAAGGTCCGGACTGGGTGGTTATCCCCCAATGTTTTTGCAGCGATTTTCAAGGCATCAACAGGGAGCGTCCTCACCTTCGAGTTGGGTTTTATCCTAAAAGGATTTCCTAGATCATATCTTGGCGTCTTGTGGTTTGTGAGTAATTTTTTTCATTTGTTCTCCATTTTCCATATTTTTATATTTTTCATACATAAGCTAAACACAATAACTCAATAATCTAAAATTATAAGGAAAAATTACGTTCATAGTATAGATTTCATATTTTAGGACAAAATTATGATATTTATTGTGAAAAACTATCACGGGGAATATATACGGAAGTTATAGGCCAATAATAAATAGAGAAATTATTTTTTCCTTAAACACTAAAATTAGGGTTTGGATGATGTATTGGGCAATGAAAACAATAACTAATGCATTGTAAAAATGTGGCATTTTTTTCATTACAACTAGAATCATAAGTCAACAAGGCAATGTTATAATATGCATAAATGAGCTTCATTTCAGAGGAATATTGAGATGATAAGTCATGACAGGTTCCTATTTAATATGGATGTGTGAAGTCAATAAGTAGAAATCAAAAGGATCTTATAATAGTGAAAAATAATAGACGCAATGAAAGTGTGTCATAAGGAGGTCATAGTTATGTAACAAGTGGCCTAGTGGTAAATGAACCATGTAGATCATTATGCAAGAACATAGAATAATAAGTTTGACCCTTGTAGATTCTTCTTATATATATTATATATATATATATAATATATATATATATATATATATATATATATATATATAATATATATATATATTTTTATATATAATAATATATAGTGGAATACATTACCAAGGTTAATTTATGTATCTATAATTTAAGATTCTCTAAATTTCTATTATTAAAAAATGTAACCAGGGAGTCCTCTCATCAACCAATTTGATAATTAACTTGATCAAGTAGAGAGAATAAAAGATGGAATATATTTCTTGTTTTGATTAATAATTATTTTGAATGTTTGGCCTCACTTGCTTGTCTCTCATTCACAAATCAATAAAAAAAATTATTTAAATAATTGAAACAATGTTTTGTTACAAGTATTGTTTAAATGTAGAGACATTGTTAAGCATTTGATTTTTTTTTTTTTTTCTATGTCAAAATATTTCATCTATGTGGAAATATTACATAGTTGAGTACATCTTTGCAAAATCCTACTGGCCTCACTCTTACTATATTTATTAGTCAATACGTAATTTCCATAACATATAAGAAACTTCCAAAAAAAGTTAGTTATCGAGAGTTGAAAAGGCACATGACACTAGAAAACCTTCGGTTTCATGAAACAACTAGTAACAATTATGGATCAGATAAGTTAACTAGAGTTGGATGCTCCATTCTAGAGCCTAGATATGGTGATGGCCTAAAGTTACAATTTACATGCTTCACCATGTTAGTCACCCTTCCTTCAAAATGATCTAGCTTATCCTAAATGTGCAACTTACCCTTTTTCATGATGGCCAAGCGGTCTTGCATAATGCCACTAGTTTCTCTATTGATGATTCATAAAGGAAATTATAAAATTCCTATCCTCATTTATTAGAAATATGTTGTCATTGATGGAAAATGTGTGTAAATATGCCTTGGGACATCAGGTTTTAGGCACAAAAAGAAGAATGAAGAGCAACATGGCTAAAAATGGTGTAGAGACTTTGGAGCCATTTCTACTGCATTGAACCATGTCATATGCAGATCAAACTTAAGCATATGGATATAGATCTAAATATATTTATTTTGGTATGTGAAAGTTTAGAAATGGGATTTTTGATCAAAAGTTAGAGACAATTAAAGCTACGGCTCCAAAGTTTAGAATGTGCAGAGATAAGATTGTTGGAAGTGCCATGGAGCAAGTTAACTTGGAGAAATTGCAAAAATCAACAAAATCATAGTGGAGCATCCAAAGTAGGACCAGAGAAACATGGTTGACAATAGTATAGTGGGAAAATATTTTTATTGGTTGACTGGTAGAGCCCACCTTCCATGCCATCCTGACGGAGGCAACCTAGCTGATATACCCCGACATAAACTTAAGTAGCTCCTAAAATAAATATTGGGATGATGTTTGATGGTATGACGTGGTATGACAATAGTAGGAGGTTATTTGTTGTCAAAGGTCCCCACTATACATCTCATCCCCATGCTACTACACTGACAAGTTTTATCATGTGCATGCAAAATGGATCAGGATGATGCAAGTAGCAGGGTTAAACTATAGGAAAGTCCAACAATAGTTTATGCGACACATGCCTCCATTAAAATATCAAAAATAGAGTGAAGGGAAAGTTCATCAAGTGTTAATATGAACGTTGGGCCGTACAATAAGTTCTATTCCCATAATTGTTAATCTGATGATCAACGATGGAGATCAATTGTGCACCCCTTAACTCAAAAACCACAAAAAACTAAACGAGGGTTGCACAGACCATGAAACAAGGAAACAATAGCTTTTAAAGAGCCAGGAAACATGGAAAGCGGAGAAGAGGAAACAGAGTTAAAAAGGGAGAACCCTTAGTGGTATCATCAAAAAATGATCACCTAGACATTTCTAACTAGGTGGATCGAAATACACCATGTAAATGTAATTTTACCAAAGTAAGATCACTTTCAATGTGCAAAATAATTTAGTAAACCACTTTTATTAAATTATTTTCTGATCTAAATCAAAAAAATCCATGAGAATAATTAGATAAGTGATTGTTTATTTAATTTTCTCTAGGAATAATTATTAAATTATTATTTAAATAATTATTCATTGTCACATTTTGACTAAATCCCTTAGGAATAATTAAATAAATAATTATTTAATTAATATTCGTTATTTCTATTATTAGAATAATTGTTAAAACACTATTTAATAATTGTTTCAATTGCACACCATTCTTAATTCTCGTGAAATAATCAATAAATAATTTTGTTTGTTAATTATTTATAAATAAAAATATTTAACCATTTTAAATGTTTTTTCCCTCTCCAATAAATATAATAACGTATTCCAAGTGGTTAGATCTTGATTTGGTCATTCTTATTTTATTATTCTCCATTTTTTAGATTAACTCAATACTTTGTTATAAATAGGAGGGATTTTCATTCATTCTTCACCATGATCATAATCATCGTCACCATTATTGTATTTCTTCTTTGATCTCCCATTCGAGTTCTTCACATTTTGTCTGGGTTTTTCACATATTGAGAGAATATCATTTTCTGAAGTGTCAAGGACAACAGAGTAACCATCACACAAAGGGGGACTTATAGACCCATCTATAGATGTCCTTTACCAGGTGTTTTTTAATAAAGAATTTATTCAATTAAAGTCTTTCCATTTGGTTTATTGCATTGGATATTTTTACTATTGCTTTGTATTCTGCATCGTTTATAATTTTGTTACAAGTTTTCCATTTTTATTGTATATCTAAATCACAAGAAGCCATCAACTTGTTGTTAGGGTCACTTGTCACCTAGTGACTTAAGTGAAGTGTTTTTGGTACACTTTCCAAGAAATTTCACACTAACACTTAGAAATTTTTTAACAAAGAAATTTTGGCAAAAAACTAAAGGCTCAAGAACCTTTTTCTCTCCTTTGATAGGAGGACACATAGCAGTATTTGGTTAGCTCTTAGAGATGATAGTGCTTAATGACATCAACATGACTTGGTCCAATCGAAACATGACACATGGTAGGAAAATTCAATGTTTTTGGGTACCCGAGTGGCCCATTTCTGATTGACACGTGGACCAATCAGATGACGAGTTGTGGAATAGGTGACGTTAGTGTGACATCATCCCACAAGTCATAGCCTCGAAGGATTAAGAAGTGCAAACTAATAAATAAGCAGGATGACTAGGCATTAATATGACATGGCCATTGTTGATTTTTCATAGGGTTATATTGTTCTTTGCATTGATAATTGCATTTCATCATTATCACATTAAGTTAACCCCATAACATCATAAAATTATTGCTATTTACATCATTATTCAGCTTCATATGCAACTATGTAGCAAGAAGCATATTATCATCATCAATGTAGTAGAACATAAAGGAAAAACTGAAGAAAAACATTCACACATAGAGACACCAAGATTGATCAGAGACCGGGGAAAAACCCACTATGGGGAAAAGCCTTTCAAATTCTTATTCTTAGTATATTGTCCTCAAATGATTCAGTGAGAGAGATTACAATGATCCATAACTTCATTTGTGCAACTAAGAAGCAAAACAACTACAACATCCATGAAATGAACCCAAAAATGTATATACTCAAAACTGTGATTCTGAAGTCTATAATGAATTATCATTTTCTGTGATCTCTATTGTCAACTGCCGAAGACTGTGATTAATGAGATAAAACTTCATAATAGTGATATTTTATATATTATTTCCCATTTTCATCGAGGATGAGTCATCTAAGCGACTTTAGCAGCCCAACCGTGCCTTTAAGCCTGACCAGATAGCGACTAGGGTTGCATTTGATCTGTGACAAGTGAACAATTGTGTCTGTGAAAACCCTAACTCCCAATCACATCCATAATGAGTTGTTTATGTGACTAGGAGGATCTAGTCAAATTCATGAGCCTTTATGGGAGTCATTTTGGTCAATGTCCTTTTAAGTTGTGCCTGCGACTGTGGCCCAAAACCCTAGATCTGAAATATGAGCTTTGGACCCTACATTTTCAACTTAGAGTGAACTTATTCCTCTACAGACTAGTCTCAAACCTGTGAAAGACAAAAAACAAAATAGATGAGTGTCTCATGATTATGTCCAAATGAGTTATAGGTCACTTGTATTTATAACCTTCCAAGTGGGTCCACTTTTCTTTAGGGTCGACCTTATCAAATATGCACATGTGGGTTTTTATGCATAAATACACTCTCCCTTGTCTGATTTGAGTGATATTTAGGTTGATTTATATCCTCTCAAAAAGAGGAATTCAATGCAATGATTATGTCCATAAAGTGAGCTCACCAAAGTTTAATTTGAATGCAGTTACATTTTTTTAACTCTTCCTCTCATCTAGGGATAATTCCACCTGCCAATATCTGACCATTGATCAACATGACATCCTACCATCATATTCTATCCAGTCTCAAGTATCGCATCATTTCATATCATCATTGATCATCTCAATTCATCTCTTTCTTATTCCTGCTTATCTCTTGATTGTCTCTCTTCATATTTTGAACATTCTCAAACCTAAAAGAAGAAGAATTTTTGCATAGGAGGGGAGCTCAATGTACCACCCTCTATCCATCAAGCTACTACCCAGAATCTCAGTAGGGAGCTAAATCCATGATCTATATCATCATTACAGAGTATACCATCACAGGGAACGTCTCAACTTGGAACCACATTGGGGAGAACATCTCGACCCAGAATCTTATGGGGGAACTACTACTATGACCCCATATCAAGCAATAGGATATCCACACACACAAGGGTGAACACATCGACCCTAGAACCACATCAGGGATCTCATTCTCAACCCGGAATCGGATAGGGGAGAAAATCTCAAAACAATCCTATTTCTTGCTGATCTTCCCATTGATCACTCTATTAATTCATTTGGTAGAAAACTTGCATCATAATCGACTTGGGTTGTACAATCCAAGCACACTTTCAACCTACTGGCCAAACGGGGAGTGGTATTCCCAACAATCCCTGCTTGTGGGTATGATGCCAACTGAGGTATACTCTGCATAGACCAGATATAGGGTGAGCTACTATTCCAACCCTATGGGCAATAGATAGGTGTGATACCCTATTGTCCAAAGTTCCCTCAACCATAGGAGCCCTCAATCTCAATTCCTCACCCTGGTAGCTCAGAGAGGGGGGAAGAGCTCACTCATTGCCCTCGATCAATGATGTTCTCATCATACTCATATCTGGTATCAGCTTCATCATCATGTAGCAATAGTAGCAGTTTCTTTTTCATGCACAACATGTAGGTTTTAACCCCGTACAGAAATTATCTGCATACGAATTCTAAATCACAAGAAAATAAAAATGCGAGAGCATAACCCATAAAACACATATACACAGAGATTTCCCACTGGATCTCAAAACCGAGACTACCAGCTTGATTTTT
>APFE030414086.1:0-28788 GCA_000404065.3 Pinus taeda | reverse complement strand
AATTAATTTTCTTATTTTCAATAAAATTGAATTGATTGTTATGGACATGTAACTATTCAATAAGATCAAATTAATATAATATATTTACATAAAATTCAAATAACACATTAATATAGATACTATTATAACATTAAATCAGATGATATCAATTACCTAAAATGAAAAAATTTAATATGGCTACCTACACAAAGTATCTATGAAAATAAAACACAATAGAATTAAAACTACACCGTTTAATGGTTAATCTCAAATATAGACGAATCTGAATATGCACTATCTGAACGGCAAAATACTGACCACGTCTTCCTCCCAAAGTGTTTGTGTTTCGCATTCTGCACCCGTGAAATCGTTAAGACTACACCACTAACTGAGCAAAAACCGTGGAGCAGCTGCCCACATTGCCAGATGGAGCATTGTTATTTTTAATTTCGAAATAATTTTAATATTTTTTTAATAGTTTTAATGTAATTACATTAGATATTTAAAAAAATTATAAATATATAAACGTTTAAAATAAAATTTGTTAAAATTATGATATTATAATTTGTAGAGAGTTTCAAAATTATATTTCACAATTATGATATTATAATTTGTAGAGAGTTTCAAAATTATATTTAATTTTTTGAAAGGTTTTATTTTTCTAATTAGGTTGATTTTAATTAGGATTATTTTAAAGGTTGAATGAAAAAATGATGCCAGAACTATAGACCTAATAACGGATGTTGTCACAAGGATTGTATCTCACTTGAGTTTGGATGCCTCTTAGGATAGGTTCTATCCCCCACAATTAGCTCTAACTCTCAAGGCTTCCCCATGAAATTTGAAGACCTAAAGGAAACTAAATGCCACAAAAACCTCCTAACATACACCCAGAAAGGTACTTCATAGCTTATATAAGTAACAACACCCATACAATGGAAATTCATAAATGTGTGTCTATATATCTCTTGTATTTGTGAAATGATCATTCCATCCTCAACAAAATCTTCCATTTTGTTCCCTAGCATTTAGTTTTTCCTCTCATACCTTTTGTATGATTGGATTGAAGTGTATTTGGCATCCATACTCTCATACCTCTTATAATATTGCATCAGGTGTATTTGGGGTCCTTCCTCTCATACCTCTTGTATTATTGCATCTTGCATTGTCTTGTATTAGTTTGTGGATGAGGGGGTTGGGGTGGGAGAGAGATTTCCATTCTCCCACATCTGGGTTGTCCTCTTTCATCTACCTCTCCCTATGGTCACTTGTCATGTATCTATTTTCCTCTTTCGTCCCCATATTATTGGCTTTCTCATACCTCATTCTCTTTCCCATTTATATGTTTCCCCTTCTTCAAATTGCATCCAAATATATAAAATTCATTTTTCCAAGCATATGGTGATGATTTGATCATCAATGGATTCTTGTGGTTTGTCTTATCTTTCATTTACTACTTGTATGGATCCAATTAGGACCTCTACAAGAATATATTAGTACCTTCCTATTTAGTCATAAGTTGTTTCCCTATGTGAAGCATATGTATGGTAGTGACTTATAAATCATTCACAACTATTTAGATCAATTAGAGGATAACAAATATGAATATGGGCATTCATTCCAATGAAAAGTAATGTATGTTTCTATATTCCACACATGCATATCATTCTCATCGATCATTGAAAATATATCATTGTTCTACTTCTCGAAGGGTTCCATGCTCTTGCAGTCACAAGTTTAAACCCAAGTAGATCCCAACCTTAAATGCAATAAAAATAAGCATAGTGTTGATATACCTCATCTCATTGGTTGAGGCTTCCTTTTGTTCTTTTAAAATTGATGTCCACCCTATTATAGGCTACCAAACAATACATATGAGGGAAAGTTCAAGTGCACCTCTTGAGCACTTTTGAATTTTCAACATATACCTTGCTTTGACGTCATTACCCCTAATCCCTAGGTTGCTTGCCAGTATCTAAAAAAGTAGACTTGTTGAATGAGATGAACACTTAAAGAAAAAGGCATAAAATGGTAGAAAGAAATAGTTATGAGGAAAGGTAGGTCTATGGTAAGTTCCCTCCTTAAAGGCTTATATGTGAAAAATGTATAGCTCTTGAAACGTACATGATGATAAATGTAAAACCTTCACATAATTACAAGACTTTAAAATTCACTTCATGAATTCTTCCCCCTTCCTTTTCCATGACTTTCCATCACATTTCCTATCTTTTACTTAGGGATCTAGAGAACACAATTTGTCTTAGCACTTGACACACCTATAAGGCCTAATTGTTGATCCACCACAAGAATACTTAGGAAAATATAAAAGTAACCCTTGTTATGTTTTTTTTTATGAAATCAACAATAGTAGGACACCGTATGGCACACCAAGAAGTTGGACGCACCACATGAAGTGAGAAATTTGCATTGTGATCCATTTACCATGCCTTGGCATCCATGACATCATAATGGGATACATATATGTATTTTTTACCATACTTGATGAGATTGGGATCTATGATATTTTCTTGAGAAACATGTCACGACATTGGGATCCATGACAATGCACCAGATGATTACAAGGATGCCACGTCATCACACATGTGGCATGGGTCACTCTAAGAGAGACTCCATACGTAGTTGGATGCACTTCTCACATATTGAAATGTTTATTCCCTATTAGGCAACATGTAGCTTGCTTATTAGGATGTTGGAGCACATTTTAGAGATGTAGTTACTTATGATGGTTATAGCATAGAGGAATAAAAAATTTGTCTAGTTTGATACTCATGTGACAAGAGGTTAACTCTGACTTCTACCATTATAACCCATAGTTTCCTGTTTGTGCCACTTCTGGAAAAATGGGTAAGTTATGCGGATTTGAAACTTGAATCTCTTGCTACATAATAATTCATTTTCACAATTCTTTCCAATTGAGATGCCTCTTGGAGGTTGTTTAAAAGCTACTAGATTAGTTGAAAGATGATGTGGCATTAACGGAAATATTTTATTTTTATGAACACTGTATATGGGGAGACTTATGTACCATTATGCATACAATACTCCATGTGATGTCTCATGTCTATGGGAATGTTATAACACATCTAGAGGTGGTTAATTCTTGTTTTACCCACTTCCTAACTAATGATATTTAGTTATTGTGATATCCTAGCCTTGGGCCCTTGCTTGATCAAGTATTCAGTAATTTGAGGCTCTTCAACACATTAGAGGAAGGCACAATTGGCCTAGCCATCATATACCCACACATATGGATATTTTTCTAATTTTTTGTCCGTGTTTTAGGGATGATCTAGTGTTGAGGTTGGTAAATGGGTCATTTACGCAATTCACCATATTTTTCTATGTTATTTAACTTGGGCCACTTCTATTTTCCGATAATTTTAGTAAAGAACATAGTGTTACACTTGCTATGTGGAGGAAATTTTGTTTATATAAGCAGAGTGCCTCTCTCATTTCCATTTTGTTGGAGATTAATGAGAAAATTAGCTTGAACAAATTTTGAGCATAAATAATATTTTTTAGTTGTTATTTTCAGATATTGTTAGACAGGTAGACTGGGATATTTTATAGGATTGTTGAGTACATAAGCTACGCCAAATCTATATAATGGTGCCACACTCCAATTGGAAGGAAGTTTAATATATAAATCCCTTACTCTTTCCTTTGACTATTGAAGGTTCCCACCTTTGTCATTGAAGTTAGACATCTTAGGGCTCTAATCTTTTTCCTTTGCCATCCTTCAAGCTCACCTTGGTTTACCTAGAGATCATTCTTCATGTTAAACAATGGTGGAAATATGTTATTTAAAGAATGTCTACGCCAGTTTTGGGGGTAAGGGATATGGTGGGAACCCGCCATATCCCCACGAAATATGCTAACAGAGTCACCAAATATATCTGGTGGATGGCATATGGGTTAAAAATGGTGGCGAGCCCGTGGACCATGCCACCATATCACGCTTAAGGTTTATCGAAATAATTTAACCCCCCCATATCACTCAACAAAATGAACCTTTTATGGATTGAATATTTGACCTTCACCATTATAACCAACGCACGTGACCAGCACACCTATGTGGGTTTTATTGAATAGTTTATAGAGCTATTTTGTTTTAAGTTGCAGGTAGAGAGTATGTTTGGCCTAATTCGACCATTTGGAGGCCAAATTGAGCATTTCAAGAGCCAAAACAAGGGTTTTTGGGCCTTCTTAATGCATTGGAAGCATTGTTTTTACAAGTTGGAGCTTGTAAATAGATGTAACTAAGCATTTGAGCATCTTAATAAAGTGGTTACACTAGAAGCAGAGCTGGAGACGCAGCCTAGGAGGGGTGAACTCCATTATCAACTTGTCTTATTTTTCTTTCTTCCATTTCTAGTCTCCATTCTTTTCTTTTGCTGCAAATATTTATCAAGTTGATGTGTTTTCACAATTTCGATCCATTTCATAAGAATACACAAACTAACTTGCAATTTGTTCTTTTTGGATCAAATTTGGTATCAGAGCTCTTGGTTATGTGAAGCTTTGATAGGGATTGCAAGTTTTCATATTCTCATAATATCCAAGATCAAGAAAGGAGAAGGATCACTTGAAGAATTCAGTCCTGAAATTGGCTCAAGAAGACCACCTTCCTATTCTTCTCAAACCATCGCAGGTGAAGAAGATGATGGTCTTTATCCAACAGAGAGAGAATTAAAAAAGACTTTCCTTGACAAGGTAAAAATATTGTTTGATGAGAGGGCAATGCAATTGCAAGTTGAAAGATCTTTCCAACCAAAAGTGGAAGGTAATGGTTCTCATAAGATGTTGAAAATAGCAACAAGAAATACTAAAAATAGAATCCAGAATATTCCAATTTTAATTTGTCCTTGAATTAAAATAAAATTTAGTCTCACCAGCTACTTGGAAACAATTAATTAATTCATTATGGATTAATTAGTTGGAGAAATTCAAGTTAGAAGTCTTTCTGTAGACATGCAACAATTATCCCTTAAATTAAGGAGATTATCCCTGAATTAAGGAGATAAGATTGAGTTATATTTGAGTTGTAATTAGTTAACTCATTTTACTGAGTTAAGTCCAGTTAAATTAGTTCCAAACTGCTTGAGGAACTAATTGTGAGTTATCAGTTAGTTGATGCATGCATGCACTCAACCAGTGTACTCCAGATAAATGAAGATCCCCTCGTTAGAAACTCATGCATGTCTATTCTGAGAAAGACCCAATTGTGCTACATGTCAAGGATAATGTATTATCAGTTGCATGTGTTTTCGTATAAAGGAAACTCATGCATGTAGTCAAGGTAAGGTTCCTTGAGGATTGCGTAGTTCTGACAATGTGTGAGAGAAGTGTTCCACTAGGTGAAGGAGATCACCCCAAAGGAACTGTGAAAGGAAATAGGAGCTTGGAGGGCAGAGAGGAAGGCTTATGAGAAGCTTTTATTACCTCTGAGCATCCAGGAGGATTGTACTGAGAGATGACTAGTTGTGAGAGCTAAGGCTTTGTATGATTCTTATGTATTTCCACCTTGTATGATAATATAGATAGTGGGTTTTTTAGCTGAGACTTTCCCCTGAGTATTTTCTATGTTTCATGTGCATTGATTCTTCTTTATTTGGTTATATGTGTTCAGCTCGATCTTGCTCGATCTTTAAGCTTCCACAAAGAAAATTGATAGTAGAAGTAGGTTATAGTATTTTGCTTCGGTATATTTCATTATCAGGTTAATCTACAATCAAATTCTCTACATAAGCCTTAGAGCGAGATTTGTAGAGAGTTTGTAGAATTTCAACATGGTATCAGAGCTAGCTGATTTGTAGAAATTTCTACATGGTATCAGAGCTAAGTTTATCAAATATTTGAACAGTATACGGAGAAGAGAATTCAAAGTTTGAAGTTCAGGGTTGTAGGTGCAAATCGAATTCCTATCATACTTCAATGGAGATGGGACATTATGTGACTAACTACCCATCGAAGAAGTCCAAGAAGGGATCCTTGGAAGGATGAGAAGGTGAGGCATTAGCCTCTCAGTTCAAAATGGACTTTACCCTCACCGCATGCATGGTGTCATCGATAATGGGTTGTGTCTGGTATCTTGACAGTGGAGCCTCATTCCACATGAACGATGATAAAAGTTTATTCAGTGCCTTGGAGGAGAAAGACCTCAAGATGCGCATAGAGATGGGTGATGATGGAAGGTATAGTGTTTTAGGAGTGGGCACAATTTTTTTTCAGAGGGAGCATGGAGCTCCTATCACCTTGACAGATGTGAAGTATGTGTCTGGACTAAAGAAGAACATGGTATTAGTTGCGATGTTGGAGGACAAAGGCTACGATGTTGTCTTTAGTAAGGGAAAGGTTTTCCTTCGACACATCACCTCGAGATGGGTGAAACATATCAGTTCACGAGTTAAGAACTTATAGGTTCTTGAGGCTCAAGATGTATGCAAAGCCTTGAGGAGTAAGGAAAATGCTAGAGAGTTGGTGGTTGAGAGGGAGAGTAAATTACCTGTAAATGTGCAGCCCCAGAAGAAGTCTCAGACAATTGTGGAGGAGCCACAATTAGAGAAGTGGGCAGAGGGATCACATGCAACAATACCTCCAGGTGTGAGGTGGGGTGATGTGAAGTGATAGTCCCATGAAGGTTGAAATTGGGCAGGGTCCATTGAGAGGTTTTATCTCATGGGTCGTACCTTGTTATGGGAGCCCAAAGTACATAGTAGCAGGAGGAATCAATGGAATTGATGCAGTGAGAGATAAAAGTGACAGAGGCTAGAGTAGTTAGACACTGAAGAGTGTAGAGAAGGATTGACAATAGTGCAGAAAGGCAGAGTCAGTAGAAGTGCAAAGTTTTTAGTTGACAGAGGCAAATATAGTCAAAGACTTTGATGACAAATGCATCATACTGATTCAGGTTGGATGTCTTTTTGTTTTTGGAGTTGTTGGAGCAACAGCACTAGAGAGACGTGTTGCATGCATAAAATTCCAAAGGTTCACGATCAGGATCTAGTTGAATTCCTTTCTTGTTGAGAGGGAGTGTTGAAAATAGCAACAAGAAATGATAAAAATAGAGTCCAAAATATTCCAATTTTAATTTGTCCTTGAATTAAAATTGTGAATTAAAATCGAATTTAGACTCACCAGCTGCTTGGAAATAATTAATTAGTTCATTATGGATTAATTAGTCGGAGAAATTCAAGTTAGAAGTCTTTCTGTAGTCATGCAATAGTTATCCCTTAAATTAAGGAGATTATCCCTTGAGATAAGATTGAGTTATATTTGAGTTTTAATTAGTTAACTCAGTTTACTGAGTTAAGTCCAGTTAAATTAGTTCCAAACTATTTGAGGAACTAATTGTGAGTTATTAGTCAGTTGATGCATGCATTCACTCAACTAGTGTACTCGATAACTGAAGGTTCCCTCATCAGAAACTCATGCATGTCTATTCTGAGAAAGACCCAGTTGAGCTAAATGTGAAGGACAATGTACTATCAAGTGCATGTGTTTTCCTATAAAGGAAACTCATGCATGCAGTCAAGGTAAGGTTCCTTGAGGATTGCGTAGTTCCGATAGCGTGTTAGAGCAGTGTGTGAGAGCAGTGTTCCATTGGGTGAAGGAATCATCCTAGAGGAACTGCATAAGGAAATAGGAGCTTGGAGCATAGAGAGGAAGGCTTGTGAGAAGCTTTGATTTCCTGTGAGAATCTAGGGTGATTGTACTGAGAGATGGATAGCTATGAGAGCTAAGGCTTTGCATGATTCTTATGTATTTCCAGCTTGTATGATAATATAGATAGTGGGGTTTTTAGCCAAGGCTTTCTCCTAAGTATTTTCTGTGTTTCATGTGCATTGATTCTTATTTTCTCTAGTTATATGTGTTCATCTCGATCTTGCTCAATGTTTAAGCTTCCATAAAGAAAATTGATAGTAGAAGTATGTTATAGTATTTTTCTTTGGTATATTGCACTATCAGATTAATCTACAGTCATATTTTCTACATAGGCCTTAGAGCGAGATTTGTAGAGAATTTTAGAATTTCTACATAATACACCGGATGGTAATGGTAATGGTAATGGTGGTGATGGTGGTAGGCCTCCTCCTCCTCCACGTCCTTTTCCTCCTTCTTCACCATCTTCCCCTTCATATCCTAAGGGTCAAAATGTACAAAGTTATACTCAAGATTTTCATAAGAAAACTTTAATTTTGAGTATTTCTTTAGATACAAAAGAGACACTTATCAACTATATTGGTGGCTTATGTAGCTATATTAGGCACACTATTAGATGAAGTGTGTGTACAGGCAACACATATTGAAAGTCAAGGAAAGAATGTGTGAGAAGATACTTCAAAGAAACCATCCAAGCCATTATCTGATAATTCAAAGGGGGGAGGAAAAGGAAAGGGGAAGAAGGTAGGCACTATTAATAAAGGGGAAACAAATCTCTCTTGCAAACATTGGAAGAAAGATGGTAATGATTAAGACCATTGCTAGAAGTTGCATCCAGAATTGAGGCCAAATAAGTTTGGCAACAAGGGGAAACAAAATATTGTTTCTACAACTCAACAAGATTTGGGATCCGATTCAAGTGATGAAATAAAGATCACAACCATTGGGATAAAAGGTATATCTTCTAATGCAAGTAATAGTTCTTCTACTGAGTCCCCTGAATCTCTAAATGATAAGAAAATGAATTATCTTTTTCATATTAGAGTGGTCATAAATCATAATAAGCTTGATACTCTTTTTTATAGTGGTTCTCAAGTCAATATTATTTCTGAAGCAATTGTTAAGAAATTTAACTTAGAAACAACACCTCATGTTAAACCTTACGCCTTGGGTTCGGTATGTGATAATGCCAAACTACAAGTAACAGGACAATGTAAACTCAAGTTTTCCATCACTTCTAACTTTGTAGATGAGGTTGTACTTGATGTTGTACCTCTTGACATTTCTAGGATTGTCTTGGGAAGTCCTTATCTGTATGATTGAAAATCCATATTCTATTGCGAGGAGAAAAAATATAATCTCTTCAAAGGATGGATTGAATACATGGTAAGGGAAAATCATAAGAAGATAAATTTATCTCTTGTTAATGCGGGATAAATGAAAAGATTTGTTAATGCTAGCAAGAATTATGTATTTCTAATTGTAGAAGCTATGGATGTTGATAAAACTGAAGCCTTCTCAGGATGTGATCCTAAAATTAATTATGAATTGAGTGTAATTGTTAATACTTATGAAAAGACGTTTCAAGGACCTGAAGAACTCCCTCCAATAATAGGATTTCAACATGAGATTGAGTTGTAGTAGGATGCTCCAATTCCTAATATTCGCATGTACAAAATGTTAGTTTTGGAAAGCATAGAGATTAAGAAGTAGGTGCAAGAGTTTCTTGACAAAGGGGTAATCAGACCAAGTACCTCTCCTTACAGGTATCCTAGGTTTTGGTGCCAAAGAAGTATAACACATGGTCAATGTGTGTTAATTTTTGAGCTTTGAGCAAAATCACGGTAAAGAATTGTTATCCACTTCCTCGTATTGATGATTTTTTATATCAATTAAAGGATGCTATTTATTTCACTAAGTTAGAATTAATAAGCGATTATCATTGAATTAGAATGGCTGAAAGTGATATTTGGAAAACTTCTTTTAAAACAAAACAAGGATTATTTGAATAGTTAGTAATTCCTTTTGGGCTTTGTAATGCACGTGCAACCTTTATGAGGGTGGTGAATGATGTATTGCAACCGTTCCTTGATAATTTTTTCATAGTCTACTTAGATGATATTTTCATCTTTAGTAAGACTCGTGAAGAGCATGTAAAGTAGGTTTTGGATGTCTTAGAAAGGGAAAAGTTGTATTTAAAGATGTCCGAGTGTGAATAATGTAAGACAACTTTGGTATATTTAGGTCATATTGTAGGGGGTGGTGAATTGAAAATTGATCCCTATAAAGTTGAGGTTATTATAAAGCGGTCTAAGCCCAAAAATGTAACTGAAGTCAGAAGCTTCCTCGGAGTAGCCCAATACTGGAGGATGTTCATTACAGGCTTCTCATCTATTTCAACACTGCTACATGCTTTGACAAGTGTGAAACGGGATTTTTAGTGGGGAATAAAACAATAGAAAGCCTTCGATGTATTGAAAGATAATATTAGTACAACACTGGTTCTAGCACTTCTAGATCTCAAGCAACCATTGGAAATCCAAACAAATGCAAGTGATTATGCCATGGGGCAGTATTGATGCATCATGATAAGCCTATATGATTTCACTCTGAAAATTTTACAACCACAATAATTAACTATCCAACATATGATAAGGAATTGTATGCTTTAGTACAAAGTGTGAAAACATGGAAGAATTATTTAATGGGTAAAGAAACAATCTTACATACAGTTCATCAACCATTACAATATCTTCAATCACAAACTAAGCTACAACAATCAAGACACTTTAGATGGATGGGATTTTTATAGCAATTTTACTTAGTCATCAGATATAAGAAAGACATCTATAACAAAGTTGCAGATATGTTATGAAGACCTATAATCAATGTTTCTACAATTCCTAAGCATAATTCAATCACACATGAAAGCTACATTGAACAATATGCTCAAGATGAAGATTTTAAATATCTATATGCAACTTCGAGTAAAGGCAATCAAATTGAAGAACTGGATTATCATGTTCATGACAAACTGTTATATCATCTTGGAAAGTTATGCATTCCAAAAAGTGAAAGAGTTAATATTATAAGGGAAGCACGTACATCTCTTATCACTGGTCGTGTACGAAAAACAATTGCTCAATTGTAGAGGTATTGTTATTGGCCTCGTATGAATGAAACTGTATCAAGATATGTAAAGGGGTGTTCTATGACTACTAGTACTAAGCCAAGTAAAAAGAAATTAGGATTGTATACTCGAGTTCCTATTCCTCTACATCCTTGGGAAAGTGTGTCCATGGATTTTGTTTGGAGATTACCTATGTCTAGGAAAGGTCATGATTATTTGTATGTTTTAGCGGATAGGTTCAGTAAGATGTGTATCTTAATGCCTTTTAAAAAGAAGGTCACCGCTGAACAACCATCACAGTTCTTCTCTCAAAATGTATGGGTTCACTTTGGGTTACCCACATCTATTCTATTTGATTGAGATTCTTGATTTCTTGCGAAATTTTGGTGAAGTTTGCGGGAATTGATGGACACCAAGTTGAAGAAAAGCATAACATTTCATCCACAAACCAACAACCAGACAGAGGTGGTGAATAGAACGGTAGTGAATCTACTATGAGGATACTATGGAAAACATCCTAAGCTTTGGGATGAGCACTTACACTAGATTCAACATGCATACAACCGTGACAAGCATTCATCGACTCAGACATCTCCATTTGAAGCATGTTATGGTTATTTACCTAAATCTCCTTTAGATTTCATCTTTGGGAAAGATACTGCAGTGGATGGACATAGTAATGTGGAGAAAGCCAAGAACTTAGTTGAAAAAATGCAATTGATACATGAAAATGTGCAAGAATAGTTGGAAAAGAGTCAAGCCAAATACAAATCCAGGTATGACACGCATCATGTGGATCACAATTTTCAGGTGGAAGATAAAGTTTAGTTATACATCAACAAAGAAATATTGCAAGGGGAAGGTAAAACTCCTAAAATGATCTGGTATCGTCCATTCTGAATCTTAGAAAATATTGGAAATAATGCTTTTCTATTAGATTTTCCTTCTTATATGAAAATCTATTAGTTGTAAATGTTGAAAACTTGAGATTATATGAGCCTCCTATGATCATGGATCAAGAGGAAAGTATTCAGGTACCTTCCATAGAATATTTTTCTCCTGAATACATGTATGAGCTGCAAGAAGACACCATTCTTGACAGGAAGACAAGGACTTCTTGTAGTGGTGATGTGGAGTACCTTCATGTGGGGCTTAAAGTTACCAATCCAGGCAAAGCACGATTGATCGAGATTGGGAAGGTGAGGGAGCTTTACCCTCACTTATTTTCTATGTAGTACCAAATTTTGGTGGTCCAAAAGCTTCCATTGGGGAGGAGTGATCTAAAGGATCCAAAATATGCTCAAAGTTTTAGAAAATGCTCAAAATTAATATTTCTCAAATGTAGATGAAACCAAGCTCGATGCGTAATGCTCCATTTTTTGTATTCCAATGCAACTTGAATGGGCAAAAATAGACATCGTATGCAAAAGTTATGCAAGGTCAAAGTTCAGGTTCAAATAGAGAAAAATGTCAACTATCAACACTCATCATCAAAGTCAAGGTTCATGGTTCCAGTCAACATGTGGCACCCCCAGGTTTTGACAAGTGTCACTGTATAGTTGGTTGATGTGGACCAATGGAATTGAGCCACGTGGCCCAATTAGAGGGCGACACATGGACCAATAATGAAGTACCACATAACCCTGTGACTAATCGAAAAATTTATTACCAACCAAACTGGAGGGGATGATATTTGACCTCCTCACTCACTGCCTACAAATCATGTTCATCACCACTAGGCCACCAAAGGTTCACGTTAAACAATGGCGAAAATATGTTATTTAAAGAATGTATACATCAATTTTGGGTGGAAGGGATATGGCGGGAGCTCGCCATATCTGGCAGCTCTGCCATATCCCCATGACATATGCTAATGGCCTCACCAAATATACCTAGTAGAGGGCATATGGGTTAAAAATGGTGGGGGGTCCGTGCAGCACGCTAACATATCACACTTAATGTTTATCGAAATAATTAAATCACTCTCATATCACTCAACAAAATGTGCCTATTGTGGATTGAACACTTGACCTAAAACTTTAATACCAACGTGCATGAATATCCCACCTATGTGGGTTTTGTTGAATTTTTTACCATTCTATTTTGTTTTAAGTTGTAGGGAGAGAGTATTTTTGGCCTAAGTCAGCCATTCTGAAGCCAAATTGAGCAATTCAAAAGCCAAGAAAGGGGTTTTTGGATCTTCTAAATGCATTAGAAGCATTTTTTTGATGGGTTTGAGCTTGTAAATATATGTAATTGAGCATTTAAGAATATTAATAAAGCGGTCAGATTGGAAGTGAATCCAGAGACGTAGCCCAGGAGGGGTGAACTCCGTTATCAACTTGCCTTATTTTTCTTGCTTCTATATTTAGTCTCCATTCTTTTCTTTTCCTGAAAATGTGTATCAAGTTTATGTTTTTTTGCAATTTTGATCTGTTGCATAGGAATAACTAAACTAACTTGCAATTTGTTCAGTAATACCTACATTTCAATTTTTGGATCAATCGACCAATCCACCACCATCCTTGAAAGATAAGCCATCATAAATAGTGCTTGAGAGGACATCCTCTAGATGACATCAATGCAATCCCCCATTAAGTACGAGGCCTCACTTGGATTCTTTCTTGGAGATTTGATAGCCCCTATAGCACTATTATATCACTTATATTCAACCAAAAAATAACAAAATTAAAAAAACATCTTTTTGCCTTCTCTTTCTTTTTATTTACAACCTAGGTTTACCTCCTTCTTAAACTCTATAATTTATTTTTCTTTAATGGAAAGGTATTTCATTGATTATATATTTTCTTCTTTGGATCTCTTATGATAATCAATTTATCAAGGAATTCTTTATTAGAATTAGCATGGAAAGGGTTTGTGTGCTTTATTTAAAAGTTTCAAGGGTATCTGTAAATTAGCTAACAACTCAATCACTTCATATCCTTGATGAGTTTGTAATGTTTGGAAATGCTAGTTAAAGTAATGATATAACTCTTAACACTCCACTTTTGTCAAGACATTGAAGTATTTTATGGAAAATAATTGACACTAGGTGAATCAAAATGCAACACATTAATTCAGATACCTTGTCTCTTTTGCATCTAAAATCTTATTTTTAGAATATATTTCATATCTGGTTTTTTGTGGTGATGATTAATGGTGATGTATGGAAATAATTTTTTTACCTTTCACATTGTTTTCCCTAAAATCATCTGAAGGAAAAGAAGTTGCTACTCCATAGATCCCACCTTAGGATCTACCAAAAAGTGGGTGGAATATCCAAGCTAATATCCTAATTACAATTCCATTTCCAACCATACAAATAACATACAAAAATAGATGAATTATCATACTTCAAACCCTCATAGGCTGATGTATTTTGTGGACCCTTATTGTGGCTAGAAAACCTACTCGTAATTGGAGATCCCACTCCAACTCTTGAATCCAAACCCATGCACACGTGCACAAATGAACGAGGATGATATTTTCCTAATAAAAGGCAAGTTAGCATGAAATATGAACTTAATACAACACGTATATTGCATATCCATCACATACATAGACATGAAATGGAGAAGGAAAATAGTTTGCATTCATATCATGATGAAAATACATACGAAATTATACATTAACTATAGTATGTGCTCTCCTTTGATCCTTGGTTCTCCTCTTCCCTTGACATATTGACAAACTAGGCTCGTTTAAGATGAGAGAGAAGATCACTCTGACAATATTTTACCAAAATTATTGTGCTAACTCTTTGATTCCTCTCCCTCTCACCATTAAGATGATCTCACTAAATAGGCCTTTCCTAGATCTGAGAGGATGTATCTAGATGCTTAGGGAAACGATAAGTTAGGGTTGATGACATGTGAATTAGGTGGATATAAGTCATGGATAGACTTGTTGGCATGTGAGCCAAGAAATTATAAGTCATGTACAAGTTTCATGCCCAATTATTAGCTTTTCCCAACTTACTAAGAAACTTCTTCTTAATTATGAGTTTTTTTTCAAATATGAAATAATTACTATTTCCTAATTATGAAATTATCATAAAATAATTATGATAAAATACTCAATTATATAATTCCATCCCTCTAACATCTAAAAACTTCCTTCAAAGACCCATATGAGCAATAACAAGGGTGAAAGGGGACGCACTCTAGCCATCAACTATGATAAGTTGAACTAGGTTTTTCTCACTGAAATGAAGTTGAAAATAGGGTTATCAAATATGTCCCATAATGCATGAGTTTAGAAGTAAAATTTATGAGAAAAAAGCATTAACATATATCAAAATGTACAAAAGGATTCAAAACCAAGGGACCAAATTGGGGCCACAATTGATAACCAAGTATAAAACATAATAAGATCATCCTTGAGTTGGGCATATCCATGCTCAAGATAAAGAATAACTAAAAATGGATTACATTTAGTTTTTAAACAGAAACAAATAATTCCTGGAAACAAATTCTCAACAAAACAAGAAGATTCATTAGTAAACACACACATTAAATAACTAAACTAACTTGCAATTTGTTCAATTATGTTAAATTAATTATTTATAATTAGTAATAAATAACTAAAAGTTATTTGGTTATCATCTTAAACTTTATGATTTATTTTTGAATCAAAAATTATTTTGAAAATAACTTAAAAAAGAATAACAACTAATTATAAATAACTAAAATTTATATTTCAAACTGTAAACTAGTTATAAACTGGTTACAGATAAGTTAAAGCTACATCTCAAATTGGAAATCAAAACCTAAGAGTATCCATCCAGCTTATTTCCTTTACAAAATAAGATTTTATCATTAACAACTTTGGATTTGAAACCACAATTGCCATCTAGGAAGCTCAAAATCCTAACCATGAGACGTAGACATGTCTCCTTTTCAGTGGGACCTTCAACTAGGGAGATTCCAGCTATAAGGTCTTGGCTAGAATTTTTATTGCTTCAACAAAATCGCAGTTATCAATGAAAAAATTCATTAAAGAATTGTATATGCAAAAGCCATGTAAATCACTTCAACGTTTTCTCTGCTATTGGTATTTTTCCATGGAGTGCTACAATTAATGCTAAATTACTTCTTCACCACCTCCATTGAGACGTTCTTTAGAGTTTAAAAGCCAGAGGTTTGCAGCTAGCTTTGTATTTAGTACTAAGATTCCGTTTACACTCTCCTTCATATGATAAATCATTAATTGAATTGAAACTATCCTTGGCTTCATGGAGCCAATTCGCTTGGCCACAATTTGAAACCACAATTCCAGAACTACCATTCAAATTCATCTCAATTTATGATAGGATGTTGATAATAGTCAAATGTTCCCTGTTCCCTGTTTTAAAGTTTACACAAGAAGTTATTCAAAATTTATAGTTATAAATACTGCTTCTCGCAATATTTGTGACACATTGTGTCGAAAATGCTCCTAAAATTTTGTGCAAATTCTTCTCATGAATTGTTTTCTTAAATGTTCCAAGTTTTAAAGTTTACGCAACAAATTATTCAAAATTTATAGCTATAAATACTTCTTATCGCAATATTTGTGACACATGGTGTCAGAAATGCTCCTCAAATTAGTCCACTGCTCCTTACAAATTGAACGTCACAAGATCGAAACTCGTAAGAACTATATTTAGTAAGTTACTGCAGAGTCTCACCTCTTCGACCAGATCGTAAAGGTCAAATGAAAATAAACGTTTTGACCCTTTTAAAAGCTCTCTAAATTTTGACGTTCATGCGACAAATCACCGTAATTTTTCCACACTACTTACATACCATGATTTTGCATATTTTGAAGCGCCATTGCATTTAATTAAATATTATGCCTAAGAAGCGATTGTATTGTGCAAAGCTTGAAGTTTCATAAATATTTCTATTTCCGCAGGTTCTAAATTGTTATTCACTCGCAATCAAAAGTCCACGCCATGGGTGAGCCCTAAAAAAATAAGGATGCCCCTTGATCAATGCATCAATGTAACAAAAAGAGAGTGAATCACAAAAGGATAACGAAATATAATTGTGTTTGAATTTCATTTTTTTATTATTTTCAACACTTTATACCCAGAAAAGTCTAAATCCTAAATATAATATACAAATACAATATATTTATACGGGTTACACTGTATAAGTTAAGTTTCAATATTACAACGTTTAGAGTAAGTAGGGGTTTGAGAAAGTTTAGGTTCAAAATTTCCTATACCTTAATCTGGATATTTATATATATATACTTTTTGTAATGGTTTACTTTTCGAAATATATAAATAAGTGAACAATTTTAAGTCTAAAGTATATGTTATGGTAATTGTTAAATATTAAGTATATTGTAAATGATATAAATTAAATTACCAGTGTTATACAATATTAAATAAAATAAACAGAAGGTTATGACATATATTTTGTAGCGACTTTTTGTTAATATATATATATATATTGTGAATTTGTTATCATATATATAATTATTAATAATACAAAACTTTTTATTCATTTGTATGCAAGTAAATTAATAAGATATAGGGTGAAAGTAATATTGATGTGGGTATAATTTTAGTTAATTTTTATATCAACATGAAAATGTTGACATATAATATTGGTGACGATGTTTCATGATGTGATGGTATGTGGTATATCGTATAGTATTGATGAGAGGTTAATGACGTATATGTGGTGCTCATTTATTTGTTATGATAATGATGTTGTATATTTATGATGAATATGATATTATAGTGATTATGATGTTAAGATATGAGGTATATTTACATGTTCACTTATTATATGGTGATATGTCTTTGAAGTTGATATGTTGATTTAATAAGTTAGGAGGATATTATGATGTGACGCATGTGGTAATTGTATGTAGATCTATGACATGCAAAATTTTGTTATAACAAGGATGTTATGTTCTCATGATGACATGCAAGAGGTGGCATGTGGGTTATCTTCTATGATGTTACAATTGTAACTAATGCATCGGATGTATGTTGAGATGTGGTGATTGACAGGAAATCCACAAATGGGCCACAAGGGTCGGTTTATTTCATGATCTTGTGGGCACTCATACCTGCGAGGGAGAATATGTAACACCATATGGGTTGGGGACAAATTCAATCAACACTACATATGCCAATGGTTCTTTCGTCTTGTATAGCTCTTGAGGAGCTATGTGACAATCTTGAGGAGACTAAGTGTCGGATATTGCATTGGGATATTGCTGAAATCTAGTGGGGTGTAAGGAATTTGATGCCTAGAGTACTACTGCATATAGTAATGAGTCGGGTGCCTGCCTTGGGGTAGATGAGGTATGAGCGAGGCATGAGCCTTGGGCCCAACCTTGGGCTATGATATAGACCGATGAGGCTTATACCTCATTCTGTAAGTGGGAAAAATGATAGTGATTGCTTGAGATTTTCCTACTGTTGTGGAAACTTTCAACGCTTGTTGATTATACTAGTTCAAAAGAGGGTGTAGGGTAAACATGAAGTAATAAATAGCGAAATAAATAAAATGTTAAATGATTCAACTTAACTTCGGGACGAAGTTTCTTAAAGAGGGGAAGTAAGTAATGTCCCATAATAATAATAATAATATAATATTAAAATATAAGTAAATAAATGATAAACAACAAAGAAAATATAATAATGGTAAATAAATAATAATAAAATTAAAGAAAATATAATAATAGTAAATAAATAATAAATAATAAAGAGAATATAATAATAATAAATAAATATTATTGTAAATAATAATACTGGAGATATGTGTGTGTGTGTGTGTGAACTATAATAAGAGTAAAAAAAGTAGAGCTTACAAAAAGTAAAATAAAATAAGATTGAGTTAAATTAAAATAACTATAAAAATAGTAAAAATAAAGAAAGTTAGAAAAAAGTAAAAATGAATAAAATAAGAAATAACTAAATTGAGATAAATATTAAATTAAGTAAAACCTAAAATAAAAATATAAAAGCTGCATGTTGACACATGGAATGTGTGCATGCGGGCCCCTTTCTATTGTTTGGTATATTTAATGGATGATGAGGAAGATGAGATTCATTATTCCTTCATCCATTCTCTTGGGAGAAAAGTGTGGTGAGATAAAAGATTCACTAGCAGTAGTATATTGATTAAGGGCTCAGTGGTGGCCAACTGTAGAAAGATTATGTGCGACTGAGCCTACAATTGGGTGGAGAGTTGTCCATAATTTTTTTTGCAGTTAGCGGGATTCAAATAGCGTTCAACTCCAAAATTACAAGAAAGGAATATCATCACTACAAGTATGTTGTCTTTGCTCATATTTCTCAAAATTCTATGCTAATTAGTTGAATAGAGGTGTGTTGATTATAAATCACATTATTGATATAATTAGTTATATATCTTAATTTTGCAATTGTTACACTACAATACCAAGAGAAAATCCACCATGCACATAAAATCTGCTAAAAGGTGAAAACTACCAAAAATGAATGCAACAAAGCTTCCCCAAAATTTATTTGTGGTGTCTTTCCTCAAAATATGTGTAGGGGGCTACCATTACCTAAATACCTCTCATGGAAGGGGGATGACAACCCCCCTAATGTGCATGGTGCATATAATTTTCACATGGGGTTAGTCATGTGAAAAATATAACACATATCAAGCATGCCAAACCATACATTGTAGATCCATGACATGAAATACTATTACATGGACATGAGAAATACACCATGGATTTATGAAGGAGATGAAATGAACATATACACAAAGAAATACAATGTGGATCTATGTCATAACAAACATCAATAAAACTATGGATACATAAGAAAATTGCTCCAAAGTAGCTCTCAAAGTACATAAGATGGTATGAACTGCAAGACAACCTAGGTGGGGTGCCATCATTAGAGAAATTTTGAGGTAAAAAATGGGCCTAAAAAAAATGTACAACCAAAATCAAAATTATAAGAACCAACAAGATTCAACATGATAATGTCAACCATGGGGGATAATTTAAATTTAGAGGGAAAAAAGAAAAAACTACCTTTTCAACTTATCTCCCTATGGTTTTACTCAAAGTTTGAGCAGAAGCATTCATTAGGTGTGGAATTTAATTCCTCATCCAAGGAGTACCCATGTTGCACATTTTCGATGGAACCTACTACACAAAAATGAGAAATGCATGAAAGAATGTGATTGCAATCACATTTTCCATGTATCTCTCATTTTTCATGTAGCAGAGCCCATCGAATGTATGCAGCATGGGTACTCCTTGGATGAAGAATTAAGTTCTGCATCCAACAAGTGCTCCCACTCAAAATTTGAGTAAAATCATAGGGAGATAAGTTGAAAATATGAGTTGAAAAAATAGTTTTTTATTTTTTCCCTCTAAATTTGATGATGTAATCTAATTTTATTTCATGATTTCCACTATTATTTTATAATATTCCTTAGGAGACCCATTTTAGACTTCAAAATTTCTCTAATGATAAGAGTGATATGTCACAAGACCTAATGTCTTCTACTCAAGCTTGATGGTATGAATCTATAGCATGTGAATAGATGAGTTGATGTTGATCATAGTAGAAATTGTCCCATTAACACACATTGAGGTATATCATTAACAGATGCGAGGGGACCCACCAATAATGAAAATGGAGCCCAGGGTACTTGGTACAATCGATAGAGTGTGTATACATGTGTTAACATTGAACAATCATGGATTTGGTTGATCTAGAGTCAATGAGGTAAACCCATTATTGATCACAAGGAATCCTACCACTAAGAAATATAAAATTCAATGCATTATTTGTTCCTAGATCAAGCTCTTTTATAATAAGTTAGAGTCAATAGAAGATGAACTATTGAAGGAGGGACTTAATGTATCCCTCGTGTATTTACATGAAATATACCAATATATTATGTTAATGGATGAAGTCAGCAAGTAGATTTGACATAGTGACGACAAACACAAAAGGTCAATAAGGATTGTAGATGGTCGACAAAGATTTATACTTCTCTTTCAAATTTAATGGAATGAAACAAAAGTGACTTGGAAGCATTGACTAATGAGAACCAAATTACATCATGCAACAACATAGGAGACATTGAATCACCCTTCATAGTGACTAGAAACGTAAGCAGTTAGAGGAGTAAAAGGACTCATATGTATGGTACAACTCTCATGTAAGTTAAAACCTAGTTGTAAGGTATTGACACAAATAGGTGCCATGTTCGAAGGTGATATGACTAGTGTTTCCATTTTCACCGATAGAATAATCAAACAATTTCCCTCTCCTCATTTTTTTTATTAATTGGTACTTCCTTCATAGTTTAGTGAGAACAAAAGGGAAGAAGGGTAAAATTGATTGTGTCTTTTATGTTAAGTTTTAACAACCCCCATTAGAGGAAATTTCAGCCTAAGAGTGGTCTCCTAAGGAAAAATAATAAAATAATAGTTAAAATAAGAAACTAAGAGCTATGAATTTTGGAAGGAGAAGAAAAAATATTTTTTTAATTGCATTTTTGACTTATCCCTTTATAGGTTTACTCAAATTTCAAGTGCAGACACTCGTTGGATGAAAAAATAAATATTTCACCTAATGAGTACCCATTATTCATACTTTTGAGAATATCCACAATGATAAAAATTGAAGATACATTAAAAAATTGTATTAAACATGTTTTTTATTGTATCTTCAATCTTTATCAATGTGGGTCTTCTCAAAAGTATGCATAATGGGCACTCGTCACATGTGAAATTTAATTTTTCATTCAATGAGTGTCTACACTTGAAATTTGAGTAAACCTATAAGGAGATAAGCCAAAAATACAATTAAAAAAATAGTTTTTCTTATTTTCCCTCCAAAATATTTACATGTACCTCTTTTTAAATTTAAAGGGATTTTATTGGTTTACATATTATGACATGGAAATTGCGTGAAAAATTCGTGGGCACTTTTAGGCTAAAATTTCCTCTAATGCAAAAGGAGATAAAACGTTATTTGATAGGGTGTCTTCTTTGTGTGTTAATGAGCTTGAAGAAGATATAGTAGTAGGCTCAATACATGGTGTATTTTTCATGAGGTTTTAATGAGCTTGAAATAGAGCTAAATGGATGCTCAATAACCATCAATGTTTAGCAAGCATGAGAAGAATATTAAGGAAGATCATCTTAGAGAAATAAATGACATAAATGATAAAATATTGTTCTAAGTTGATGGAATGATGTTGAGAAAAGTTAATGTTGGCATCCACTCATTATAATGATCTCTCTAAAAAGGGTAAGAACACTAAGCAAAGACTAGATATAGGTCAAGGGAAATTTGATTTCAATGATGCAAGTGAGACCATGGAATTTCAACATTCATAAGTAAGAAAGGAAATGCATGACAATGATTACAAGGTAAAAGTGATTGGAATACTCTCACAATATAGCTAGAATATGAAAAACAAGAGGTAATGAGGCTCGGATTTATAATCATGATGTGTAAAAAAGGAAGGATTCTAGGATCATAGAAAGAAATAACATAGACACCAAACTAGAAAACATGTGCTAAACTAGGGTAATCATGTAGAGTAAGTGTAACATACCCCCTTACCATCCATATTCCATACTACCTCCAATGTCTAGTTATGGAAATCAAATCTAAAACTTCTATGCTTTTCCAAATTTTCAAATCTCAAAAGAAATAATGCCATTTTATTGATCTCGTTGAGACCTTTCCAATGATATAAATTTTGCCCCAATCCGACAACCAAATCTAATGTTGTGTCCATTTAAAGATATGTCCCTTTTAATCCTACCATGTTATTATGTATTTCCATGTGGCATCCACATCATGCCCATGTGATAATCCACCCCTAGTGGCATGTCATCCAAGGTGAAGTCCACATCATATCTTTGTGATGTGGCACTCCACCCTAGTGCCATGTCATCTTCGGTGAATTCCACATCATTTCTCTCATTAGGTGGCAGTTCCATGTGGCACATGCCACATTCTTGCGAATGGTTTGCACCGTAACCCTCCATAGAATGTAAAATATGTAGTTCCTAATTATAATAGATTTTCTACCCATTTCTTTTAATATCCCCAGGTAGTCAAGGATGAGAAACTAGGCATTATGAAATGGAGGGATCTCCATCTACTGGAGGTTGTCAACATCAACCCTTTGCTCTCCTTTTGCACTTGACCATTACTTTCTAATCTTGGTGGCCTGGTAGTCTGATATGACAATTTTGCCAAAAACTATAGAGAACATTTTTCTTAATGTGCGACTACTTAAAACCTCTAAGGTCTAAGATGAAACCCTTTCTACATTATATAACAAGAAGGGTTCACATCTACCAAAGTCCATCAATATCGGTTCCTTAGTTCATTGCACCTTGGTACTTGCGTTTAGCCAGTGGCCCATTGGTCGAGTGCCACAGGAGGAAAAAATATTTATTAGATGTCAGATACTCTCTACACCTACTGACTTCCATCCACTATCCCTTCACAACACTTTCACATTTGTGCAATGACTAGTGGCCCGATGGTTTGGTGCCCATGATGGTAAAATTCCCTATTTGTTGCTATATAAAACTCGATATATTGAACTCCGAGGTAAAACCTCTAGTTAATCCAATGGTGAAGGCACACTCATACTATCAGTCTTAAGGTTTACCAATTTTGTGCATTAAGAAAGATCAATACATATTTTTATATATTCAATGAATCCTTTCCCAAATTGAATGTGTACAACACTATAGAGTTATCCCTTCTAAGTTGTAGATAGACTTGCCCTAGACTGCAATTGTTGTATAAAAGGTTTACACCTAAGCATCTAATTCGTGTGTGTGTGTGTGTGTGCACGCCCTACACTATCCCTTCCGATCTTTCACATTTCTTCAACCCATCTTGGCCTATAGAATGCAAAAATATATTTACAAGTTTACATAAATGAAAAATGATAAATCTATTCTTCCTAAGATTGCAATTTTATAAAATAAGGCTTCATGAACAAATTGTTTTAATATAGGCATACAATTTCCTTTTAACAAAGATTGTATTTCTTTCAATACAAAGGTACTTAGACTAATATGCAGCCTGAGAATAAACACAGGTGTAAATCCATTCCTTAGGAAAATAAGAAAGGGATTAGCCTCTCATTTTCAAGCAGGAAATTGGCATCCCTTGCTATAGATATGAGAAAATTATTAGCATAGCATCACAAATATGATATATAAATACAAAATAGAGAAATGTTTTAGGGATTTATCTAACATTAGAATGACAAAAAATCATAAATTTCATAGGACGTTCAATGATTCCAACCAATAATTTCATCCACCAACATTCTACAACCATGTAACATTTCTTAGAGCTATATATTACTTTCCATATGGAAGGTATTTATTTTCATATCTCTCGACTGAATGAATTCATTTAGAAAAAGACAAATTTCCAAACCAAAGGTGTCATTTCACTTTTCAACCCAACCTTAGACTCATTGTAGCCGAAAATTACTTGTAGTAGTCACCCCTAAGCCAAATCCATTATCTAAGGGGAATTTTATTTAGTAGTTTCAACAGATGGACATACTCAACTCAAAGATGACATGAATCACTTATGTTTTAAGTGGTTTATCGGCTACGCAGACACAATAAAAATTCACAATATTGGGTGGCTTACCAGTTGTGGCAAGCACTCTAAGAGTGGTTTATCAATCCAACAACAAGAACCTGAGGTGAATTCATATCAAATATATTCTTATTATGGAAATAACTATATATATATAACTGATAAATAAACATTTACAAAAGGTGCCTATATTGGTTCATAAATTCCTTCTTATATGAAACATCATAATTTAACCTAACACAATGGGTTGATGGGATGATGTAATCATCTTCCAAGACACTTAAAAATCATAGAATCCCTTCACACAACATAGTTTTAAAGAGGTCCACTGCATCCAATAGCTTCTACGACTTTGGGTGGATATCTTCATATATAAAGTTTTTGGATGCTTCACTGACCTGTCAAAAGGAAGTCATAGGTTCAATACTCACAAGTAGATTTGTGATCTAAAATGTTTTTATTTTTTTATAATTATATTAATATTAGACTTATCAATACATATGGATCTATATAGTTCTTATTTTTTTTAAATATTAATAATTTTAGAAGGATAGTATGAATTAATCTCCCGAAAACTCCTTATAATATTTTTTAATTAGTAGTCAAATATTAAAATTGAGATTTATCTTAAAATTAGTTATGCTCCATTCAATTAAATTGATTAATTAAAAAAAAGTCATATGAATTGAGTTATGGTTTTTTGGGCATATGATATTGATAAGCCATGATATTGTAACAAATTCTATTCACATGTTAAAAATATCCATGGTTAAGAACATTGTTACATGTTTTTTTTTGAATAGTACATATTTAACTCATGCATTAATTCTTTTATAATTAATTATAACAATAATAATTTAAAATAAAGCTATAATTTAGTTAAATTTCTAGATTTATTTCATGATGATGACTCATGGTATTGACTCGAAACGTTGAAACTAAAAAATGAATAATGTGGAAGCTCTGTGATCTCAACACTCTCTAAATCCTCACAATAGAAATATCCAAACTCTAAGGTGAGATGTATCATGAAGCAAAGAGTTATAATCTCTGTCGTTGTTTACTGGACATTTAATTTATATTTCTACCGTAATATGCACGTAGGCATGTTTATTTTGGAATATGACTTTTAAAATTGTAACTTAACTATCAACTAGTGCAACCATATAAATTGATTTCTTGGTGAATGTTGATAGACATCAAAACTTAGTATGCATCAAACAACTTCATCATATATGTCAAGTTGCTCAAATTGAAATAATTATTAAAATTAATAATTATTAGATTTATATATTATTATTATGATTAATTATCAAAATATTTTATATATGTTAAATATATATACATATTAAAGAAACATGATTTTTAACTATGTAGATTTACCCTCACATTATGATCTAGATTCTTAATCATTAAATAGGCTTTGTTACAATACCATGAGCCAATACCATGACTTATCAATAAAATATTCGCAAAAAATCATAACCATTTCATATGACATTTGTTCATATCAAATATTTTTTAATTAATGAATTTGATTAAAAAGGAAAAATAGAACATCTAATTTGAAAAGAAAATATCATTGTATAATTTGTGTATACTACTAAAAATATTCTAAAATATTCTATGGAGAATAAATCCCTATTCCAAAATAAATATGCCTATCGACATATTCCAAAATAAAAATGCCTATCCACAAAATAATTATTAGATGGATGGTACGGATTTAACGATAATGGAATATTGTATAATACTTTTAGTAGCATTCACAATTAAAAGGTTGATATTTATCTCTAAAGTAGTTATTCCATTTTCCCCCTTTTAATTATATGAATTGATTAAAGAAAATTTCATATGAAGAAGTGCTACATGAAATGAGTTGTGGTCTTTTGGGCATGTGGTATTGATTCATGGTATTGTAGCAAAGTATGTTAAGAAATTATGAATCTCCATAGTAAAGTGGGGGCCAATCGCCACAGTTAAGAATGTTGTGATTTTTTTTTTTTAAATAAATATATGTTTAAATTATATATTAATACTTTCTAAAATTAATAATAATAATAATATAAAATGTGGTTATAATTTAGTTTATTTTTTTATTTTTTAAATTTAAAAATGTGAGATATATATGTTTATCATGGATTGGTGTTTATTGGTGTTTACCAACCATTTAATTTATATCACTAAGTTAATGTAGAAATTTCTCTATAGATCAGCTAACTCTAATACCATATAGAAATTTTCATTGTAGATCACTTGATAATGAAATGTAACTAAAGCAAAATACTTGATCTACTTCTACTATCAAACTTTGTGGAAGCTTAATCAATTTGAACAAGATCAAATAGAACACATATAATAGAGAATGAGAAACCAATCACCCATGAACACAGAAGAATACTCTAGGGAAAGCCTCAGCTAAAAACCCCAATCTTTGTATTATCATACAAGTGGAAATATGTCTGGATTACACAAAGCCTTAGCTCACAAGCTATCCAGCTCTCAGTACAATCCATCAATGCTGCTCATAGACAGAAAAGCATATGCCTTCCTTAGTCCTCCAAGCCTCTTATTTCCTTGCGTAGTTTCTCCTGGGTCCTCAAGCTACCACCTGTGTGTAATAATCCCTCACACACTTCTCTGACCTTTGAAATAATTGCACAAACCTGAAGGAGATAATTCCTTCTGTATGGATGAGTTTCCTATATAGGAAAATTCCTCCAACTGAGAGTGCATTGTCCCTTCCTATGATCTCAACTGGGTTTCTGACTGAACTGACATGAATGAGTTATTTATAAGAGAATATTCAATTATCTAGAGAGCAACAGTTACATGCATGCAAGCATTAACTAACTGAACTCAAAATTAATTCTACAAACTCTTAGAACTAATCTAACTGGCCTTAACTCAGATAACTGAGCTAACAAATTACAACTCAAAGTACAACTCATCATGATCTTCTTTAATCAAGGGATAACTTCCTCAATCAATGGAGAAATTGTTGCATGTCTTCACATAGACTTCATGTTTAATTTCCTACAACTAATTAACTCAAGATGAATTAATTAATTATTTTTCAAACAACTCTTGAGCTCAAATTTCAATTTTAATTCTCAATTTTAGTTCAAGGACTAATTAAAATTGGAATGTATCCTGAAATGTTATTTATAGCAATTCTATTTTTAGCACTTCCATTTTTCCTTCCTTATTGCTATGTCCAACACTAGTACTTGAACTATTATTTATAGCGTGCTATTTTTAACACTTCTATTTTTAGCATTTCTTGTTGTTATTTTCAACACTCCCTCTCAACAAGAAATGCATTCAACTTGAACCTGATCTTGAACCTTTGGAATGTTCTGCATGCAACACTTCTCCCAAGTGTTGTTGCTCCAACAACTCTAGAAACAAAAAGAACTCGCAACTGACCTTCCTGTTGGTCTAGAAACATCCTTTGATGCTTAAGCTCCATCTGCTACTGACAAGTGCTCCCTTTCTGACTTCTATGATGCTGCAACAACTCCCTACATCTTGCACCATTTCACACCTCTTTGTGCCATCTTGCACTGGTGCAACACTCCTGTGCCTCTCACATTGATACAACCTGCTAGCTCTGTATTGTCTTGGGACTCCTACATTGTAGCTCTCTCTACCACTCCATTCGAATCTGTCTCTACCAACTTAGCTAGTCCTGCTACTCCTCGTCAGGGATACTGTAGCAAGGTCTAATCAAAGAGGTTGGGCACCTCAATGATCCTGCCCCTATTCCAGCTTTCTTAGGGTTGTCACTCCACATTGCCCCACCTCCGACCTGGAGGTATGGATGCATGTGATCCGTCTACCAAATTGGCTCGAAATTTACCCCTACAGGAGGTTTCTGCATGAGCGGATGCCTCCATTCAGTCTCCTCTCAGCTTCTCTAGTTGTGGTTGCTCCACAACCTCCTGAGGCTACTTCACCAATCGTGGCTCCTCCATAATTGTTTGAGACTTCTTCTTGTGCTACATGTTGAGAGGTAATGGACTCTCCCTCTCAACCACCAAGTCTCTAACCTTTTCCTTGCTCCTCAAGGCTTTGCATGCATCTTGAACCTCAAGAGCATACAAGTTCTTCGCTAGCACACCAATCTATTTCATCTTTCCCCTCTCGCGAAATTTTCTAGAAAAAGAGCTGATTTTAAATCAACGATATCTCCCTCCTCTGAACTCCATTTAGCCGATTTGTTTTTTGAGTTTGGGTCTTCTTTCACAAGGAATCTAGATATGCTATTTGTTTCTAAATTTTTTGCACAAAAAATTTCAGATCTAGTTTGAGAACCCGCAACCCATTTTTTTTTTTTTACTTCGAATTCTCTTCTTCATATACTATTCTTTGCTTTGATCACCTTTGCTCTGATACC
>APFE030414085.1:91869-111974 GCA_000404065.3 Pinus taeda | reverse complement strand
AATAAAATTATGAAGAAATAGAGATACCTGCTACTTCAATCAAAATTAAAAATGTTACCCTAGATCCAACAAATTGAATAAGATACATATATTCAGATTATTCTAAGAGAGCTATTGATTGAGAATTTTCACATGATGTTAAGCATAAATTAAAACAATGTTACCATAAATTCATGAAGAGGAACACTACAACACGTTGAAACCCCAAAGACTTTTGCGTTAATTCAAAAAAGTGTACAAGAGAGCTTGAGAGCTTAGTACACGATTCAAAGATGGCTTAGGATTTTAATTAATTTTTGGTCAGAAAATTTAATTAATTAACCTATGAGGAGATAAATTATTTTTTCCAATCCTCAAGGCACTTTACATCATAATTTTCATATTTTTACATCATAAGGAGAAAAACCCATTTGAAAAAGACCCTCATAGACTACCAATTTTTGCGACACAAATATAATCTAGCAGATCAAACAATTTGTAATAAAATAACTTAACCAAATAGTTAGGATTATTCCCAAATTACTTTTACATAGATTCGATCTATAACACTAGGACTCGCCTAAGATCCCAATGACAAAATCCATTCCGGCTTTGGTGTAACTCTGAAGGAAAACTCTGTCAACCATTCAAAAATGGATTAGTGAGACAAAAAACCTCCCGGAATGTAGATCATCACCAGAAAAGTAGATTTACCTAGGCAATTACTTACACGACACGGATCTGCTGAGATTATTTACATTATACACATGCAGAATGGGTTTACATTATAACATGATGATCAAGCTAATGATGATAGTTGGATGGCATGAACACATTGATCAGGTGCTATCCCTTTTGCGAAAAAAGGGGGTGTACTGCTATGGGTTGTTGAAACGTAGTGGTCAATAGGGACAACCCTCACATCATGATTTTTAGAGGCTTCTACACCACTCATGGCACCCTAAACCCTCAATGCATGCCACATGGAGCTCATTTATTAGATTGTGTCAACCTTTTGAGGCATCATGACTCACACGTGTGGGTTTTATTTTGAGTTTATGTTTAGGTTAGTTGAGTTGGTTTATAATCCAATGCATCATTATGATTTTACTTGTTAGTTAAAGTTTTTTAGGCTAATTAGGAACTCTTCCTCCTCATAAGTAGAGGAGAGGAACTTGTCATTATCATCATCATCTCTTGGACAATTCGATCTCTCATAGGAGAATTTTCGCCGCCTTTACTTGTTGAGAGATGTGATCTATGGAACAAATTTTGTATTGGAGCTATGTCTTTGTCTTTGGAGAAGCTATCTTAGATCAATGATGGATTAGTCATGCCTGTTATCTTGTAAGTGAGCCTTGTATTTGATGAATCTTTGCTTTATGTCTAGTGTGTGGATATATTGGTAATTGTGGGTTTTACTATTGTGCCCTAATTTGTTGAAAATCAATTGCATAGAAGCTAGATATCATTATTGCATGTATTACTCATTATGTAACATGTGAATGGTATTTCCCTTGATGAACTCATGTTGTAGCTCTCCCAAGAGCCTCCGATCCCTCACAAAGATAATAACTAGGGTTTAGATGATAGGGCATCAAAATATCCTTCTTGCAAGGATTAATTGACCTTAAACATCCATAGACTCCATCCAACCAATGGATAAAGCACTGGCCGTCCATTGTTGGTGATCAAGTCAATTTTAATCCATAAATTTTACTCTCTTTCTTACCTAATTCGACCCGTTTGAGGCCAAGCGACCAACTTGGGTTTAGTGTGAATTAACAAGGAGAGAAAATTTTGGGCCTTGGAGAGTTTAAACATCGAGGGTCAAGTGGTTGCCACAAAATCATTCCCCTTGGGTGGGCATTCATTCCATTTGTACTCATAATTTCCCTTGCCTAGTTGTTTTCCCTAAGGAAGCCCTAGTTTGGTTATATCTTCAACTTGGGGGTTTCTTGAGGATTTCATGTGCCTTAAACTTGTTGGAATACATTGTAGGAAACCCTTTCTTGGCAGCTTGACCTTTGGCCATCCCAATTCTCAGCTTATCAATCAAACTCTAGGTCTCTGTTGCCCTAATTTGGCATTTTCAAGGAACGCGAATTGCTTCCTCTTGGTGCCTTTTACCTAAATTGTGTCTTTCCCTTGAAGGCCTCTTTGTCACCTTGCACCTTTAAGCTTAGAAGACTTATTATATATAGAGACTTGTTATATATAGAAGACTTATTATATATAGAGACTCCTCCCGTTGGTGTAAATCCATAACGAGTAGGGGGTTTCGTTGTTGTGATAGTGGACCATCACCCCATTCTTGTCACTTAGTCTAGTGCTTGCCTTGTAGGGTACCCCTCTCCAAGGCCTGTTAGATTTTGTGGTAACAGGACCAATGACATGATGGGAAGTGGAATTGGAGGATGGTGCATTGATAGATGAGGAGGATGGACTGGATGAGCTGCAATGTGGCTTGGTTCATGTGCCATTGATTACTCAAGGTACTTGTTATCACCCCAAGAAACTCTCTTAGGTTGTATTTTGGAGATGCTCGGGAACATTACAAACTCAACAAAATGTTGGAAATGGATGAATGGAAGCAATGATGCATATTCAAGCCAGATAACCACTTCTACTATGCTTGACTCCAGACATGGGTGAACACCCTCAGACTACAAGGCTTTAGACCACCAATTACTCACAGTTGAGGATTAAGTGAACATGGAGAACACTGACCACACCAACAGATGCACAGGACTCTATGATGGCCGGCTGCAACCAGTTAAAGAGGTCTACAAATCTGTTTCTTAATGCATAGACAGGATGACAACTCTCTGTCACTGAGCAAACAGAAACCTGAATAATACATTCACTGAAATAAACAAGACTTTAACACAGAGGTGGGATGATAGCCCCTCTAATGCCAAACATCAAGAATTCGAGACAAATGCATAACAGGCACAACCTAGAACAAAATAGAAGTGGAAGGTGAGCAATTAACAGCGAAAGAAGCTTGTATTAGTTGAAAATGAAGACCAAAGGCTGCAAGTATCACAGTAGTTACAGGCTTCAGAAGTTTAACCTTACATCAAAACCAAAACCGTCAACGCCGATTACATCTGTGTTCTGGGTATATATAGAGTTTCATTACAAAGATATTTTGCTGCTCAATGCGTGGAGGGGTCATAATGGACCACTAACCGCTTTAACTCCCTGATGGAGTCTCTGCTACAAACTGATTGTGTCTGCAGAAGAATTTGACCTTCTCTGGCACTCTGCTGTACTTCTCGAGCAGGTGGAGTGGAACTCCGTAACCATTGAATGCATTCACCTGCTCGGCTTTGTACCTTTTTCTTCTCGGCCATCCCTTCCTGTTAAATGCAGTTTTTGCGGGGCAAATGTGCCGGGAACTGGATACGGGCCTCCTTCTTCCTTCAGATGCACAATATAGGCTATGGACGTGAAGATGGCATGGGAGCCGAATGAGTGGGACGGGAGCAAATATCAGCTGTTGGATCACATGGATGGACAATGGAGATATATCGACAGGAGACAATAGGAAGAAGCGAGAACAAACAGTGGTGAGCTGTTGGATTGAATGGACGGACGACGGAGATTGGTTTGCGGGGAAAACTAAGCAATATTGCAAATACACTATCGGAGGCGGAAAGCGGACTTGAAATTTTATACACAGGAGCAGTGAAACATATCGGTCTCGACACCTAATATCGCGTCGCTAAAATGGAATGGTCCGCGTTAACGTTAAGCCCTGACCCTGTGTGACTTGCGATCGCCGATAGCGATTAGAGCCCGGACCCGATAAGGAAATAACAACAGTTTATAATTATATCGTGTCCAAAAGGGGCAATCGGCAATCGGCCATTGGCGATGCTATAGACATGGCTTATGAAAGACTTGCGGAAAGCTGCGATTGCGATTGCGATGAGGGAAAAGGGGCTTATGAAAAGTGCGCTGTGACACGATCACGGTCTCATGGGTTTAAACTTTGCGCCTGGGGACCTGAGGGAAAGCGGGTTTAACCAGGTTTTAGAGGAAAACAGAGATAGCAAGGACTAAGAGAGTATGAGGAAAATGAAGGGGAAGAAGGAAACTGACTATTGCAAGCCCCCTTTGTGCAAAAACACACGGCCAAGCTGGTATTTGGTCCTCCAAATGCTGAAGTATGTAGCAGAGCTAACATTGGCTCCTTCTGGGGATGAGATCCTCCTTGTGAGGTCTCAAGAACTGCAGACCAATGCCTTCATACAGAACAAGCATAAAAAACATAGCCTAGTATTCCATTGGGCATGGAGTCTAATTAAGTCTACGCTAAACCTGTAAAAGAACATGCTTAGAATCATTAAGGCTCAAAAACCTTAAACGACATAAATCTTCAAAAACTGGCCATCTACTGGGCCATCAAAATTGTTTCTCCCCCTCGGCCGGCCTATTAGCCGGTTCATCAAAGAGCTGAAGAATTGGATTTATTTGATCATCTACCTCAAAAATTTTAGGGCATTTGACCTTATCAGGTATAGATGATCTATACTTCATCCCCTCTCTGTATGCTTTCCTCCTTGGATGTTCTTCATGGGAGCTTTTGTACACCTGCTGAATAACAATGATTGCTGTGTACTTGTCTGTGTCGTTTGTGGCCTGCACAATTAATATAAATGGTGAATCTATGTGTTCTTGTGTGGAGGACACAAAGACATCATCTGCTCCTGTGTCTTTCTTAGAACAATCCTCATCCAAGGAGTCCCAAAACGGTGCACCTTCTTCCTCTGTCATCTGACAAACTGCCCTTTCAAGCTGTGTGGAGGCCACCTGGGCAGGCATCGGAACATCAAGACTGAGATTATCAATATCAGCCTTGGGCGTTGAATCATGGCCTGCTTTAGTGTCTAGGAGGCAACTATGAGGGATTGTCTCCTGAATAGTCAGAGAAGCATAAGATGATGGGCAATTTACTTCACCCTTTTTGATCATTGGGCTGGGGATAACAGCAGGTTGGTGAATTTGCAGATCTGCATAGTCATGGGAAGATGGGCTGGCTTCAAGCTCAGGGTCTTCGAGGATAGTGGGACCTGCTGCTGGTTGCTTTTGCTGATAAGCTTGTTGTTCTGCAGGTACAACAAACTCATGAGCAGTGCCTTTGGATAATGCTTCTTCATAGGCAGCTCTGGTTAAGAAAGGGGCACTGCCTTTATCTTCCAAACCATGGACCTCCTCCTCTTCTTCAGACTGCTCTTCCTCCATGACTATACTCTTAAAAAGGGTCTTCACCCTTTGATCTTCATTTGTATCTTTGCTTTTCTGCAAAACATGTAGCTGCTCCTTTGCTCCTCTGTATGGATTTGGATTTGGTAGAGCAAAGGTACTAGAAGCTCCTGCTTCCTCAGAATGCTGCTCAACTTCTAATCTAGAAACTGCAGAGGCTAAAGACTCTATCATCTTGGCCAATTTATTGATCTTAGGATCTGAGGATGACGAGGACTCACCCCCCTGTCTTCTCCTTTCAGCATTACCTTCGAGCCTCTCTGCAACTATGATGTTTGATTCTACTTCAAAGGCTGCATCTTGCATATCAGCCAAAGAAGCACATCTTCTTTCTCTAATCAGCAGGCATAACTGAGAATCGAAGGCATTGGCATAAGTGATCATGGCAGAAGTAGGGGTGGGTTTCACTTCATATGGTATTCTGCTGTACAAATGATTGAATCTCTTGTTGAAATCAGACAACAACTCACCATTCTCCCTCTGCAAGTTCCCAAACTCAGTATAATAAAAGAGCAGATCTTTATTACCCCCCCAATGCTTTAAAAACACATCATCTAAGGCCTCAATGTCTGTAATAGACCTAGGGGGTAATTCTCTAAACCATTTTCTAGCCTCCCCATCTAGGCTTTGGACAAAAAGCCTCATCCACACATCCTCTTCATTGATATCTAGGTTATCAACATAGCTATAAAAGGATTCTAGATGCTCTTCAGCTGTTACTCCTTCTGTACCAGTAAACTTAGGCATATATTCTTGATAATCTCCTGCAGGCATGGCATTTAAAGGAACAGGCAAGACCAAGGGTCCATATCTAGCAGCAACGATTCTTTCTATCTTCATAGGAGCTTGCTGGCCTGCCATGAATGAGGTAGGTGAAAGGATACTGGTAGACTGAGTGGTATGGATCAATGAAAAGGATGACAGAGACTGAGGAATATGATGGATAGCATGGGTGCTTTCTTTGGACTGAGATCCGAAAGGGAAATGAATGAATAAGGAGCTGAATGAATCTCTGAAGGTGATATTTCACTAGCAGAGATACATAAGATTTCTAAGGCTTACCTGATCTTGATGCTCCTTTCTACGATGTTTTCTTCTGCTTAACGGTCTTCTCAAGGTTAGGCACTGGACAGCTGGTGATTTATGAGGATTTCTCCGAGCGTGCCTTACAAACTATGCCAGAACTGCAATGTGGAGTCGCCAAAGGTTGGTCTTCCTCCAGTGGAGTCGCCAGATAGATGATTACAACCAGAAATGTGTCCAAACCTTGTCTATCATCAAAGCTTGGAATTGTGTCGTCTCCCAGGGAAGCTGAGCTTCAATCTCCTCTCCCCGGAAACGGCGCCAATTAATGTTATCACCCCAAGAAACTCTCTTAGGTTGTATTTCGGGGATGCTCGGGAACATTACAAACTCAACAAAATGTTGGAAATGGATGAATGGAAGGAATGATGCATATTCAAGCTAGATAACCACTTCTACTATGCTTGACTCTAGACATGGGTGAACACCCTCAGACTACAAGGCCTTAGACCACCAATTACTCACAGTTGAGGATTAAGTGAACATGGAGAACACTGACCACACCAGCAGATGCACAGGACCCTGTGATGGCTGGCTGCAACCAATTAAAGAGGTTTGCAAATCTGTTTCTTAATGCACAGATAGGATGACAACGCTCTGTCACTGAGCAAATAGAAACCTGAATAATACATTCACTGAAATAAACAAGACTTTAACACAAAGGTGGGATGACAACCCCTCTAATGCCAAACATCAAGAATTCGAGACAAATGCATAACAAGCACAACCTAGAACAAAATAGAAGTGGAAGGTGAGCAATTAACATCAAAAGAAGCTTGTATTAGATGAAAATGAAGACCAGAGGCTGCAAGTATCACAGTGGTTACAGTCTTCAGAAGTTGAACCTTACATCAAAACCAAAATCATCAATGCCGATTACATCTGTGTTCTGGGTATATATAGAGTTTCATTACAAAGATGTTCTGCTGCTCAATGCGTGGAGGGGTCATAATGGACGACCAATCGCTTTAACTCTCTGATGGAGTCTCTGCTACAAACTGACTGTGTTTGCGGACAAATTTGACCTTCTCTGGCGCTTTGTTGTACTTCTCGAGCAGGTGGAGTGGAACTCCGTAACCATTGAATGCATTCACCTGCTCAGCTTTGTACCTTTTTCTTCTCGACAATCCCTTCCTGTTAAATGCAGTTGTTGTGGGGAAAATGTGCCGGGAACTGGATATAGGCCTCCTTCTTCCTTCGGATGCACAATACAGGCTATGGACGTGAAGACGGCATGGCAGCCGAATGAGCGGTACGGGAGCAAATATCAGCCGTTGGATCACATGGATGGACGACGAAGATATATCGGCGGGAGACAATAGGAAGAAGCGAGAACAAACAGTCGTGAGCCGTTGGATTGAATGGACGGGCGACGGAAATTGGTTTGCGGGGAAAACTAAGCAATATGGCAAATACACCATTGGAGGCGGAAAGCGGACTTGAAATTTTATACATGGGAGCGGTGAAACATATCGGGTCCGGCACCTAATATCGCATCACTAAAATGGAATGGTCCGCGTTAACATTAAGCCCTGACCCTATGCGACTTGTGATCGCCGATAGCGATTAGAGCCCGGACCCGATAAGGAAATAACAACAGTTTATAATTATATCACGTCCAAAAGGGGCAATCGGCAATCGACCATCGACGATGCTATAGACATGGCTTATGAAAGACCTGCGGAAAGCTGCGATTGCGATGAGGGAAAAGGGGCTTATGAAAAGTGCATGGTGACGCGATCACGGTCTCATGGGTTTAAACTTTGCGCCCAGGGACCTGAGGGAAAGTGGGTTTAACCAGGTTTTAGAGGAAAACAGAGATAGCGAGGACTAAGAGAGTATGAGGAAAATGAAGGGGAAGAAGGAAATAGACTGCTGCGAGTCCCCTTTGTGCAAAAACACACGGCCAAGCTGGTATTTGGTCCTCCAAATGTTGAAGTATGTAGCAGAGCTAATAGTATCGATACTCCTAGTGATTGACCTGATGACTTCATGCAATAGATGGATGTACAGACCCAGTCAATGGGATTGACTCCTTGATGTTCATTTTATTTTCAGCGTTATTTCTCCATTGTTAATTATCAATTTTAAATTTTTAGCCTGGACTCTAGATTAGATATTGATGACGAACTAGTCTTTGTCTCATCACACTTTCCTATTTAAATTTTTTGACTTTGAGTAATTTCAAATTACTATTCCAGAGTTCAGTGTCTACTATTTTGCTTAGTACTAATTATATTCTAGAACGATGAATGGAAATCAACTTATACAGTATTTCATTTCTAAACTGAATCTGAATTGGGTTTATGTCATTTACAAATTTGAATTTAGTATTTTACTGTTTACTATTTAGTATTTACATTGCACAATAATGAATTTGCATGGGATGAATTGTTATTGTTGGGATTTTATTAATTTTTTATTATTTTTATAATTTTAGAAATGGAACCCAGATGTCCCCACATCCCCATGAATTTCCCTAAATTGGGGTGGCTCCCATATGTCCCCCATGTCCATTTCCCTGCTCCCTTGCTCCATCCCGGAAATTTGGTGGATACTTTAGCTTTCTACCAACTCTCTTTCTATACCTGGAAACTTTTAAAATATTTGAATGATGGTCAACATGCTGCTGTTTTGTAGGAATTACAATCCAGAAGATGGACGTGGAAGGACAAAACCTGCATCAAAGAAGCAAGCCATGTCAGAGCTACTAGAAGTGGTATTGGCTTAGGCAATTCAGTGATTTAAATACTTCAGAAGCATGACATTGAGATGCAACATACATTAGCTACTGCTTGCTTGCATATATTTTTTGTGAGGCTGCACGTGACTTCTAACATGTGGGCAGATTCTTACCTGTTTCTTTTTCTTCCTATGTTGCTTAAAAAATCATGAAGGAAAGAAGGCTTGGTCAGAATAAATATAGTAAAATACAGGCTAAAGCAGAGTTGTTGTTAAAAGTGTTGCCTACATTTTAGGTGTCTATCTTCACTATAGATACCACGTTTTATTTTTATTTTTTAAATTTAATATGGACATCTTAATGTTCAGATTCAATCTATAAAGCCTGATAACTTTACACCGCATATAGTAGAAAAGACTGATGACTACGTTCGTGTGGAGTATGAAAGCCCTATATTGGGGGTAAGACGGTCTTTGGTACTAATTTACCTTTTGATTGAGTATATATGGGGTTTAAATAGAGTTTAATTTCTGTTCGTCGGTTACTAAAAACCTTCAAATCGTGTTATAAATGCAGTTTGTTGATGATGTAGAATTTTGGTTCCCTCCTGGCAACCGTCCAATTGTTGAATATCGATCTGGTTCCCGATTGGGAAACTATGACTTTGATATCAACCGAAAGAGAATCAAGGTGGTAGTTGCTATCACTGATGGTTATAGTTTTTTAAATTTCTCTTGCATTTGTAATTTTATTGTAACATATCAAGGGTTTTGTGACTATTCAGGCTTTACGGTTATCTTTGGAGAAGAAAGGTTGGGAATCTGTAGGCTATTAAGTGTCCAGGACGGCATCTGGGCTTTTAGCTTTTGCTACTATCTCAGTTCAAGGTATGGTCCTGTATCAATGGTCATTTGAAAGTAGTGCCCCGTAGATATCGATGTTTAATCTTGATGTAATCTTACATCCCAAATGTCTTCCCAACACATCACACCCCACCGGAGGAAAACATGTCCAGTAATGCCAAAAGTTAAGCACCATGCAGATTTTCTGCCAGAACCTTGCAATGACAGGTAGGGAACCTTGAATTGACAGGTAGGCCCGGTGGGAACCATGACATTTTCGAGGTTCTGGGAAGAATACTTGTCACTTAAATGTTCCAATTAGAAAGTCTGTATGGTGGCTAATATTCACAATCCATTAATAGCTACATCAGTTCATACTGATTCCCTTTTGAGTTTTAAATTGTTCTATCAAGTATAAATTATTGACCGATGAGAATATATTACTTACTAGAATTACCATGAAGTTATTAATTCTGTAAGATGACTTGTAGATATACTTTATGTCCCGAAACGTCTACTTTAACCGGCAATGGCCAATATTTAGTCAATGGCTTTTGCAGCATTACGTTGCAATCAGGATACATGCAACTTGTGGGGCAGGAAATATTTTGAAATGACATTTTGACATTTCCGAGGGTGCAAATATTTCTCTTTTGCTACAATATGCCGCGTTTATTTTTCAATAACATTCTGTAGTGCATAATGGGCATTTCTTGGCCTTGTGCCTTTTTTTTAATGTGCAAGGAAAGGAATTTATACTAACTTGAAAAATAGAGTAGAACATAATTGCGTCAGGCCTGCATTGCAGGTAATCACAGCGTCGAAGACACGTCACAACACGTGAGATACAGAAATAGCAGAGACTTATCACTTATGCTATATTGTTTACAAAAGATTGGCTTGTCTGAGAACTTAAATATCAAATTCCTGTTATAATTGAATCTCATCTGCACATAAAATTGGCCATTGCAAAACCGAAGATAACTTAGTACACAGTATTTCAAAACAGCACCCCTCTGCATGACGGATGTGCTGTTGAACCTGGTACTCTAGAAAGCTCTGAATCAGATGTGAAGTTGGATTGCTATACATGATAATAACAAATAGAGAATATTCACACCTAATGGTAGAATTAACAAAATTGAAGATATATTTTTGTCATTACTATCAGATCAATTAAATTTCTCTGAGACTAATATTCTGTGTCTCTGAGACTGATATTCTCAGGAACTTGTCAGGGCCAGTTCTTCAACAACTTGTATACTGCCATGGGCACTAGCATTCAGATTTGCCAATCTGTCTGCCGCCATACTATCTGAAACTTTGAGAATCTTGAATATATTTTTCCATTATCTAATTTTGAAATTTTTGTTCCAAAAACGATTGAAGAAAATTAAAGGTATCTTAATATAAATATTTATTGAAAAAGATTCTCTGGTTTCAAGCGTTATCATTACTACGAAGAAATTTTATCCACATTGAATTGTTTTATTGACTTAAAAAATTATAATTAATTCAAAAGCAATCCTAAAATTTTAGGAGGTCATTAAGGTCATGTATAAGCTACAAAAATCCTACTTTTTCCTTTCTTCACAGTGCTTCATATCTACTTTCTCTCTATAAGATTGGTACCATTGGTGCATTGTACACTTTTTCAAGGATAAAGCATCACCTGTTTCTTCTGTATACATTGGATTTCTGAAGGTCATGAAGTTAACTTAAGTTCTTATCCTGGATCCCAGATTCAAAGGAGAAATTGTTCTCATAAACTCTTCTAATACTTCCAATTGCCTTCTGATTATGTTAGCTTTAAATTTGTTGGTTTGTAATTAAGTTTAAGTTATCTGACAGTTCTTGTTTGATTTGCAGATTTGTTTTTTCTGCTCAAGGCAATTGATTAAGGAGAGCTTAATGAGTAACATACTATTTTAATCTTATTATGTAAAAAAATTGGAAAGAAGAGTACGCGAGTGTATAAATTCCATGTTGGCAATAATTGTGAGAGAAGGATGGTTTATGAAGCATTACATGCACCAAAAGACTTGCCAATCTAGAAGCTAGCTTGCTATGAGGTGCAAGTCCTTGGGTTGATGTGATAGTATCCTTTGGAACCCAGTACTAACATGGCTTAGAGGCGCTGGTGTACATTGTGTGTTGAAATCTTAAAAAAAACAAAGTAACATATTCCTTGTTAAGGTTTTCGTTCTAAGTTATTTTATGATTATATTACGTCAACGTAATTGCTCTTCACTGGGCCATGAAAATCCCAATAACAAAATACACAATTATATATCAAATCATGTTATTATGACTCTTATTTCAACATAATTTCTCTTCACTACACCATGAAAGTCTCAACCCCAAAATACACAATTATATGTCAAATCATAAAAGCAAGTCGTATGGGTAGTTTTTCTTTTTATTCACGTCATGTTCATCTTGGTCTGTCTCCTAGTTTGGGAGGAACAAAAATCTCTGTTTTGTCAGTAGGTTGCGTTCATATGTTATGTTTAAGCTTGAGCATGTTTGGTCTATTTTATAATCTTTTTTGAAAAGAACTAGTCTGTCCCCTAGTTTGGGAAGGGAACAAAAATATCTAGTCTTCTGAGTAGTTTTCATTCATATGTTATGTTTAAACTTGACCATGGTATGGTCTATTTTATTGTTTATTTTGGAATAGTTTGCATTGATATGTTATGTTAAACTTTAGCATTGTATGGTCTATTTTATTGTTTTTTTGGAAAGGAACAAAAATATGAAGTCTTATGTCTTTTTTGGAAACGAAAAATCTCAAGTCTTGTGAGTAATTTGCATTCATATGCTATGTTCAGCATGGTCTATTTTAGAGCTTTGAAAAGAAAGAAAATCATACACTACTAAGGCATCTCGTAAACTCCATTTCGTCAGGGAGACTTCCCTTTTCTTAGCTTTGGACAGCCATTGAAATGGTAGATTATCTAGATTTATAGAAAATAAGTGCTACACTATCTAGAGGCAAATCTTACAGAAAACATGTGCTACACTGCAGAAAATATGTGCCACTTTTAGAGTAAGAGATTTCCATAGTAATGATTATTGCAACAACCCCAAAACCTAGAACAAGGGACCTAATCAGTGCAAACTAGGAGTTGACAAAAAGTAGAACTAGTTCCTCCTTTAGTTCTTAAGTTACCAAATGTTTATAGAAAGGAAGAGTAAGAGGCTGAGAAAAGCAAAAGATGCACCTTCTCCCAGTGTACCTGTACCTACAAAAATAGAAGTCAATAACAAATAGAGAAGGGCAAGGGAAAAATGATTGAGCCTGAGACAGAGCAAACACAAACTAATAGGGGACCCACCTTAGCTGAAATGTTCAGAGGTGGAAAAAGGCCTCATACAAAATTGGGAAATAAACTAAGATTGAACGTTAAGCTAAAGAAAAATCCCGAGTTGGCAAAGGAGATCATTGATGTAGACAAAACCCTTAAGAAATACTTAATTATAAGTAGGGAGGAGTCCACAAGCTCAAAGAAACCCAAGAAGACCGAAGGCTCAAGGAGAAAAGTTAACACAGAGGCCTGGAGGACCAAGAAACAAAGAAAAACTAATGTTGACATCCTATTGGAAGTAGCTAGCACACTTAGCTAGTTATTTTGACAACACAATTTTGATTATCAACTGTTCAGATGGAGTTTTGATTGAAGGCCGATAACTAGCATGTCAATGATTTGCACTGTAAATTTTGATGAGCGCTGATAGTTTCAATGTCTGCGCAATTTTGTATCGATTTTTGTAAAAGCGTTGACGACTAGCCCGTCAGAGATCCTGGTCCTTATTCCGAGTATCAATGGATTGGTCAGCACTGGCAAATTAGGTAGTCTCGAAAGGAGGAGCTACATAAACATATACCATTTTTAGCATGAGGACGAGGCACAAGTTCTAAGATGATAGGCAAGATATCAATCAATGATTTTGACCCCAGTTTCTAGTTGAGATTTTAGTACATTGTTATATTTTTAGATATAAATAATTATGAGATTATATATTGTATTCATGTATTAGATATGCACTCTTTATATTTAAAAAATTGTATTAAGTAAATGATAGAAACCCGCTTTTAATTTGTAATTTTTCTATAAAGACAAACACTTTAGAATGAAGAAGAGTTTGGTTTTTGTTGAAGAAACTAATGTGCTCTGTATATTTTGGGATATTTTTAATAAAGAGAACCGAAAACTACAATAAAGATTCATGTATTAAGTTGTTAATTTTAGGTATGTTCTATGCTAGCGCAATTTATTTCAATTTTCACAGTTAGCTCAATATCTTTTACAGATTAGCAATCACATCAGCACTAAAGTACACTGCAGATAGAACATAAATATAAATCGCAGAAGACAAGCTAAGACAAGAGGACACAATATGTGGCACTAGCCAGGGACAAACCCCAATGTGGGGAAACCCTTGATCAATTGTTCTTATATGTTCTTCAATAGTTCAGTAGAAAGATAGAGAGAGATAGTACGTTTACAACAAAAGTCAACAATTTTGACTTATCTAGATAAGAGCATAGATCATCTCTAAGAAGATGATACATGAGATTAGTTGAAGACATGTTGCTTCAACTGATTCTTCAAGGTGACTCCTTCACCTATCGTTATGTTGCATTTCGTCATCATGCTGCACCCATCATCACTATGCTGCATCTCATCATGCTTCATCAATCATGATTGTACCCATCATTGTATTGCATTATGTGCTATTGTTGCCCCATGTTTCCATCCTGACCTATGTGTTGGCTGCACCTTGCTTGCTTGTTGTCCCTAGCATGCTTGTTGTTGCATGCTAGTTGTCCCTTGCATGCTAGCTGTAACATTGCATGTTTGGTGTATTTGCTGCTAAGTACCATACAACTGTCTGAATGTTAGTTAGCTATCCCTTGCATGTTGCTCTCATTCGGAGACAGATGCTCTGACTATTCTGACAATTCCCGACAGTTCTGGCAATTCCGGTTGTTCCCGACAGTTTTGGTAGTTCCAACAGTTCCTGTAGTTTCGACATTTCCGGCTGTTCTGACTTTTCCGGCTTTTCCAGCAGTTTCAGTTTTTCTGGCAGTTCCGGATTTTCCAATAGTTCCGGCAGTTCTTGCTTTTTCGGCTGTTCTGACTTTTCCGACTTTTCTGGATTTTCAGGATTTTCTGGCAATTCCAACTTTTCTGGCTTTTTCGGCTTTTTTCGGCTTTTCCAGCTTTTTTGGTAGTTCCAACTTTTCTGGTAGTTCCAATTTTTTCGATAGTTCCGGCTTCTTCGACAGTTTCGGCTTTTCCGGCAGTTTTGGCTTTTCCAGCTCCGGCTTTTCTAGCTTTTCTGGTAGTTCTGACTTTTCCGGTAGTTCTGGCAGTGCTAGCTTTTCTGGCAGTTTTGGCTTTTCCAATAGTTCTGGCTTTCTGGTAGTTCCGGATTTTTCGGCTTTTCCGGTAGTTTTGGCTTTTTCGGCTTTTCCGACAATTCTGACTTTTTTGGTAGTTCCAGTAGTTCCGACAGTTCTGGCTTTTCCGGCTTTTTGGCAATTCCGGCTTTCTGCCCTCTAGATCAGGGCAACGTTATCCCTTAGGATCTCTCCTCCTACTAAAACCCAAAGACAAGTAGAGAGAGGAAGAGATCCCAAGTGTGTGTTGAAATGACTTGAAGGCCACCTCTATTTATACTAAAACGTTGAGCACATGTGGGGTTTATTTGGTTGCTGGTCGAACTTGACGAATTGTCTTATAACACAAATAAATTCATAATTCCATGAATACTTATCAGAATCGGATGATCTTTAGATCAATCCTACACCTCTCGATGAGATGGATCCAAAAAAAACATCAGTTGCCATAAATAAGATGACCCACATGGAGTTTGGCCCTAGTTGCCAATTTTAACACTCCTTCTCAACTAGGGAGAACTCCATCCGCTAATCCAATTTTAACACTCCCTCTTTGCCATCAGTGCTTTGCACTGCGCTGCGTTGCTCTGATCTTCTCTGCTCTTCTCAACCATGAAGAAGAAGAATTGGTCGAGAATGTCTCATACCATTCTCTATTGACCCGAAGTTAGTTTCATCTAAAGGGAGTGTGTCACATCACTCTTACCGACCCAAAGTCAGTTTCATTGATCCCAGATCAATGGAGGTCATCCTAGCATATGGAGTACGGTAGATACAATGACACGTCCATAGATAGAACTATTATGGTCCCTATCCTCATTCCCCTACTCATTGATCAGATGAGAGGTACTTCCCATGAGTCCCAGACTACATGGGTAGGATGCCTCGACAGGAGAACAAATCATCCTGTCCACAGAGAACGAATCATCCTGGACCATAGGAGAACAAATCATCCTGTCCACGAAGAACGAATCATCTTGGACCATAGGAGAACAAATCATCCTGTTCCACAGTCGCCATGGAGAACAAATCATCCTGGCCCACGGGAGAACAAATCATCATGTTCCACAGTCACCATGGAGAACGAATCATCCTAGCCCACAGGAGAACGAATCATCCTGTTCTATAGCCGCCACAGAGAACGAATCATCCTGGCCCACGGAGAACGAATCATCTTGTTCCACAGTCGCCACGGAGAACGAATCATCCTAGCCCACAGGAGAACGAATCATCCTGTTCCACAGTCACCACGGAGAACGAATCATCTTGGCTTACAGGAGAATGAATCATCTTGTTCCACAGTCGCCATGGGGTATTGCAGGGAAAAGGTTGAACCTCTTACCCTGTACATAGTGCAACACCAAGGGATGGTGAGTTGCCCTGTGGTCACATGCCGCTCCAAGAAGTACCCCAAGCCCCCCAGAGCTCCCAGAGCTCAATGTATGCAACATGCAGAACCCTTTTACAAAGGTCTCTCAATGACTCTAAGTCGTTCGGGAAAATCACTGATTTGATCTTTCCCGAGGCTTTGACAAAATCTCTGTGACCTGTACATCAATCTCAATGCAATGGAGCCTCCTTGCTCATCAACTTACCATATCCTAGATAAGGCAATATTTGATGTCTATTTGCTGGAGCAATCATCGAATTTGGGATTTCTCAATAATCAAATCCCCCCTCTAGTTGTCACAGAGAATCACAATGGTATTCATCATGTGTACAAACAACTCACTTAAGAGCTTCTGCAACCATGCAACTTCATACGAGATCATACTCGTAGCTATGTATCCGGTCTTGGTGGTGCTTATAACAACCGACTTCTACTTCTTTCTCATCCACGATATCGAAGTAGAATCCAAAGATAACTAGCATTGAGAAGTGCTCTAGTGTTCCTCCACACTGCCTCCCTGGTCAGCATTCAAATAGTCATGCAGTTTCATATTTCCGGCAGTGTATCTCAATCCAAGGGAGATTTTGCCCTGAAGATATCTTAGAAGATTCTTGGCACCAATCCAGTGAGGCTCAACCAAATATGAGCTCACCACGCTAATTGCAAAACATATGTTCGGACGGAAGTTCACCAAGAACATCAACACGAATGAGTTTATGAAACTCAGAGGCATTTCCCAAATCTGGTCCGACATCACTACCATATAACTTCTGAAAGTTAAGATCCTCGAGGTAGTCACACGCTGCAGTTTATCATTCCACATTCAGAATCCAACTCCCTCTTACTTCTGCAAATGAGAAGGTCTACACCTGCCAGAAATAGGTTGTCCTCATAAGGTGCCGGAATGAGAGGTCTATCATCCACAACCTTTGTGTAATGGTTTGGATTGGTTTCACTCCTAGTGAATCTCAGCTTCATTTGACAGCTATCAATCCTTTCATACTACGCCGGGGGAGTTTTGCTTCAAGCCATAGAGGGCTTTCTTCCACCTACATACGTGAGATTCTTGATCATCAATCTCAAACCCCTCGGGTTGTTCCAAACCTGTGGACCTGCTACATGAGGGGAATGGTCCCCTTGTAAGATTTTCCTTCAGTACATCTCAGACATGTACTTTCATGCTCTTTTGAAATTCAGGCATCCCTGTCACCAATCTGACTCACAGACCTTCGGTGCTATGTGTCAATGGAAATGGTCCTCAGTGGATCTCCTATTCTTGATACAACCCTGAACTCAAAAACATCTTTGAAAATTCTATTTTCAAACACGTACCTTTCCATCGATGAGTGCCACCCTGAAACCTTTGACTTCCATTGCTGAAATGGACACTAGGTTCTTTTTGCGATCAGGTACATAAAAGAGATTCTGTAAATGAATTGAGTTACCCTCATTCAATTGAGAGATAACATTCTCTACACCCTTTCCGGGATAGGTGGCATTGGCTCCAAGTATAATCCCACGATTGTTTTCATCTCTACCAAATTAGAGAGTGCACCCATCTATCCGATGAAGTGCCTTGAAGCACTACAATCAATAAGCTAGATTCCCAAAGAATATGAAGGAGAGGGCCAATACAAGATAATTCTTCTTTATTTTATCAGAAACAACATTTGATTCTTCATTCCTGGGGTTCCTTGCTTTCTTTGAAGAGTCGACCATTTTCTTGATGACTTGCATTACTTGTCATTCCTTTGATCATTTAAGATGTCCCTGGAATGATTGTTATCTTTATCAAGAGATGTTTCTCTGCCATTCGGACACTCCTTTGCGTAATGGCTGAACTTATTGCAACCAAGGCATTTGCCTTTTCTTCCACCCTTAGATCCGAACTTCCCAATGAAGTGATCTTTAGGTAGGCCATTAGAAACTTCTGCTGCGCCATTTTGATAATATTCTCTGCTTTGACTTCACCCTCGGTGAATTTGAAGAAGGATGAGGAATCCATTGATCCTTTTCTCCTTTCCCAATTTTCTTCAGTGGTTGCTCTTTCACTCTTTCTTTGGCATTGTCTTCACCTCAGCTTTGATACCATGTTAATTTTAGGTATGTTCAATGCTAGAGCAATTTATTTCAATTTTCACAGTTAGCTCAATATCTGTTCCAAATTAGCAATCACATCCGCATTAAAGTAAACTGTAGATGGAACATAAATACAAATCGTAGAAGACAAGCCAAGACAAGATGATACAAGATGTGGCGCTAGCCAGGGACAAACCCCAATGTAGGGAAACCCTTGATCAATTCTTCTTATATGTTCTTCAATAGTTCAAGGACTACCCTATTAACCCTATTAACCAGCTCGCTCTGCCGTCTCTACCATAACTGCGGGACTGTGGCTCCGGCGGGACTGCGGCTGATCTTCCGCGGTGGGGCGTCTGATCTTCCGAGGTTAATCCTTCCACGGGAGCTCGGGCTCGGTGCTTTCGTTCGTCTGAATTCAACTGATCTGCTATTAACCAGCTCGCTCTGCCGTCTCTACCATAACTGCGGGACTGCGGCTCCGGCGGGATTGCGGCTGATCTTCCGCGGTGGGGCGTCTGATCTTCCGAGGTTAATCCTTCCATGAGAGCTCGGGCTCGGTGCTTTCGTTCGTCTGAATTCAACTGATCTGCTATTAACCAGCTCGCTCTGCCGTCTCTACCATACATATAATCTGTGGCAGCTCTGCGGTATCATAGGGTGCGAAGGGTGTCTGATTCGTTTCTCCCGTGGGAAGGGTTTCTGCAAAGGGTTTTTGCAGAAATACTCAACATTATACATGGCATAATCGTATTACTATTATCCGGTTCGAAGGGTTTATGCGGAGGGTTTTGCTCTTCATGATTCATCTTTGCGATAAGAAGGGTTTTTGATTTTTCTCTCTGGCGCGAATTTACCATGCGAAAGGAAATTCAAATTTTTGGGAGTTGGATCTGATATGTGGTTTGAGCTGCGGTATAGATCTGCAAATTCTTGCTCGTGTCAATTTCTGCGGTTTGGCTTTCGATCTGGTGCAGATCTGCCTAAAATATGGCTCCGAGCTTCGCAAAAATCACTGGTGGCTCATCCGCCTCTGGAGGGAAATCTCCTGCCCATATCGTGAGTGAAGCCCCAGCTCCCACTATCCAAGTGGTCCAGGACTCACTAAATGAAGCTTTGAAGTTCTCCGAAAGTGCCCTAATTTGCTGGTTCAATGGTTTTTGGTCGCGGCTGATAGCACTCCACAATTGGATCTCGGAGGTATGGAAGCCTATCATTTTTGATGAAATTAATATCTACCCCTGTGCTAGAGGTTTCTTTATAGTAGATTTTGAAAATCCTGAAAGCAGACAATGTATTCTAGATTCTGGCCCTTGGTTTTGGGAAAAATCAGGCCTATTCATGAAGCCATGGAACCCATCATTCGAT
>APFE030414085.1:76706-91541 GCA_000404065.3 Pinus taeda | reverse complement strand
ATGTGTGGAACCAAAAGCTTGATTATGAAAGTGTCCTCTTCAGATGTCGATCGTGCTTTGAGATGGGGCATCTAGCCAAAAATTGCCCAAAAGCCTTTGAGAAAAATTTTGCTAGAAAAAACCACCACAGGTCTACATGGTGGGAAGGAGCACAAAAAGAACACTACACTGTCATCAAAGAAGAATATTCTAGAGAAAACTCTGAGTCACAAGAAATCAAGGAAGAAGGAAACAACTCTCAAAGCAAGCAAGGAGAAAGCCCGCCCCAACAAATCAATAGTTATGAGGATTTGAATACTGCAGAAAATAAATCTTCATTTAACAGCAAAGCAGATCTCCTAAACCAAACTTCTCCGACTATAGATCGCGAAGCTAAGACACCAATGTCCCAAGAACCAGAAGAGATGAAGGAGATGCAAGACAAAGGAAATTGGAAGACCGTAGAGAAAAGAAAGAAAGCTACAACACCAATCTCGCCAAGAAAGACAAGGAGCCAGACAAAGTAAAAATTAAGAAAATTGTAGGTCCGATAGACCAGTTTGGTCTCAGTGGACGTTAACCACCATCATCATCATCATCATCAGAGGGGGAGAGAGAGATAGTACGTTTACAACAGAAGTGAACAATTTTGACTTATCTAGATAAGAGCATAGATCATCTCTAAGAAAATGATACATCAGATAAGTTGAAGACATGCTGCTTTAACTGATTCTCCAAGGTGACTCCTTCACCTATTGTTGTGCTACAGTTCATCATCATGTTGCACCTCACTGCGCTGCACCAAGCTGCACCCATCATCACTATGTTGCGTCTCATCACGCTTCATTAATCATGACTGTAGCCATCACTGTATTGCATTATGTGCCATTGCTGCACCATGTTGCCATCTTGACCTATGTGTTGGTTGCACCTTGCTTGCTTGTTGTCCCTAGCATGCTTGTTGTTGCATGCTAGTTGTCCCTTGATGCTAGCTATAACATTGCATGCTTGGTGTATTTGATGCTAAGTATCATACAACTATCCCAATGTTAGTTAGCTATCCCTTGCATGTTGCTCTCCTTCGGAGACATATTCTCCAGCTGTTCCGGTAGTTCCCGATAGTTCCTGCAGTTCCGACCGTTCCCGCTTTTCCAGCTTTTTCGGTTTTGCCGACAGTTTCGGTTTTTCTGGCAATTTCAGCTTTTCCAATAGTTTCGGTAGTTCCAACTTTTTCGGCAGTTCCGACTTTTCTGGCTTTTCAGGGTTTTCCAACAGTTATAGCCTTTTCTGCTTTTCTGGCTTTTTCGACTTTTTAGACTTTTTTCGGCTTTTCCGGCGTTTCCGGTTATTTTGGCAATTCCGGCGTTTTCGATAGTTTCGACAGTTCCGACTTTTTTGTAGTTCCAGCTTTTCCAGTAGTTCCAGCTTTTCCAGCTTTTTTTGCAGTTTCGACTTTTCCGGCAGTTTCGTCTTTTTCGGCAGTTCCAACTTTTCTGGCAGTTCCGGCTTTTCCGGTAGTTCTGGCAGTTCTAGCTTTTCTGACAGTTTCTGCTTTCTTCCCTTTGGATCATGGCAACATTATCCCTTAGGATCTCTCCTCCTACTAAAACCCAAAGACAAGTAGAGAGAGGAAAATATCCCAAGTGTGTGTTGAAATGACTTGAAGGCCACCTCTGTTTATACTAAAACATTGAACACATGTGGGGTTTATTTGGTTGCTGGCCAACCTTGATGAATTGTCTTATAACAGAAATAAATTCATAATTCCATGAATACTTATTGGAATTGGACGATCTCTAGATCAATCCTACACCTCTTGATGAGAGGGATCCAAGAAAAATATCACCAGCCATAAATAAGATGACCCACATGGAGTTTGGCTCTAGTTGCCAATTTTAACATAAGTATTATGAATATGTTTTCTCTAGTTTAATGTGCTTCTTCTTGCCATGATGTGTCATCTTTTAATGGTTAAAAGAGAGATAATAAACATAATTCATTCATTGTGATACTTTGTTTATAGATTTAATCGTTTGCACTTTCTTTATAAAGTTGGTGTTGGAATTCATCTGTTTGATGCTCCTTCTCAGTGGACTGTTTTTCTTATATTTTGCCTTTCATCACAACAAATCAATGGTTCAGATTTTCTTAGCTACCTTGCGTTTGCTGGATATTTTAATGTCATCTTAAATTAATCCAAAGTAGACTCCACACCCAATGGTCTGACTTTTTCTCCAGATTCCAACCAACATCAATAATTTTACATTAACCTAGGCATAGTTTAAACAAATTTGCTACTTTTGTGACCTAGGGTAGTTGAGTTTGAGGAGAGATCTCCCTCTGGATTGAAGGGCCAAAGTCAATCCCAAAGCGATTAGAGGTTTTGTTAGAGTTTTTTTCATAGCCAGGGTTTTCTCTGAGTGATAAAATTTTGGCGCCATTGACGAGGAATGAAGCATGTATCCCCCTAATGATTTAATTGCTTAAATTGGATCTCTGCGAGAAAACAAGGATCTGAAAAATTTGTTTTGGTTGCAAGATTTTGCTTTGACAACTCCACTCTGAAATTTAAGGTGATTCTATTGGGGAAGTTCTAGCTCATTAGGGAGACACAGAGGAGCCCCAATCCTAATCCACCACAAATTTTATCGAATCCAAAGAGGTTGTTCAAAAGAAGAAGAATATCTCCAGAAAAATCAAGTACTGTTCATTTAGGGAGCTCGTGTTCATTACATGAAAAGGTTGAATATGTCGATGCTATACAGTTTGATATCAAATTTGAACATACTCTATTTGGATTTAAGTCTGAAAGAAACCTTTCAGATATTGTGTTTTATGAGACCAGATTTGAAACTTTATTTTATAGTTCTGCCAGTCAAGAATTAACAAACAATCTTTTAACCTCTTTTTCAATTAGTGGCAATAGCTTGGGGATGATTTTCTCAATTTCTGCTTGAAGGGCTTCTCATTTTCTTTAAGTGGAATGGTGTGTTGAATGACAATCTTATCATAAACCTTCAGATCCTCATACCTCTAGGAAAACACATTTGAATATTCTTTCAACAACTCTGCTTAGTGTTGTTTTTGTTCTTCTTTTAAAGAATTAGAGACATTGTCTACTTTAGGATTATCCTCTGTCCCTAAATTATTGTTCTCCGTCTCTCCATCACTTGGTAAAATTCTGGGCTTGACAACTACATCATTTGAGTAAAAGTATTTCTAAAGGGACTAGGCCTCTAGGAATTATATTGTTGTTTAGTTATATGATATCCTGCCCAGCTATAACATTTAAGAAAGTTGTTGTTCAAGGTTTTCCTATGTTGCTTCATCATCACCTTTGTCAATTGGGGTATTAATAAACTCATCAGTCCTATCCAGGAATCTCTTGATTTATTGATCATGCTCGAAAAATTGCCAATGTTTGGTATTGTTAGGAATAGAGGGTCTATGTCACATTAATTTCATATTTTTTGTTTGGCTAAATGGGAATTTTGAAAGCTCTAGCAGTACTGGCTAAAGAATCTGCTATTCCATTTTCTCCTCTATAAACAAGAGAAATTTCATGATCCGAAAATAAATTAGCAAACATGTCCCATACCTCATTGTAATAAGCTCTCATCCTTGGATGTCTAGTCTAATATATACATTTGACTTGCTTCACAACCAATTATGAATCTTTGAAAACACGAACTCTCTTTGCTTTCTGTTCTCTCAACAAATTCAACCCAATGATCAAAGCTTTGTATTTCGCAATATTATTAGTGCAATCAAAATATAACTTGTAAGAGTGTAGTTGACTAGTGAGGTCTAGTGGAATGATCCAAATTCCTGCTACGGAACCTTCTCTACAGTAGAACAGTGAAAATGTAAATTCCATATATCTTCATCTGGTGTTCCCTGAACTTCTTATTTTGAAAACTGTCTTCAATTTGTTATGGTATTTCTGCATCAGTACAATAGTCATTAAAGAAAATTGGGAACCAATCTTTGTATCTACTGCATAAATAGGATGTTTGTCTGACTGATTTTGATTGTTGACCATATAAGCCATTTGGACTTCTCTGTATAACATTTTTGGTTCACCAAATTGTAGGTATCCATTTTTTCATTAACATGTTTCATACCCCTTTATATTTTTTAATTTCCATTTGTAGTGTTCCTCCTAGCTTCACTAACCAAAACTGAGACAACAATATACCAAATCTCGATGGAATATCTGCTAGAACTATGTCCATTATCATGCTTTTTGCAAGTATTTGTGCCAAGGTTACCACCAAATCCTTTATTAACCTGAAAATTTTTACTTTTCTTGAATCAAATGAAAACAAGTGTTTATAGGGTCTAGTAATCTTAGGTCCCAATTTGTCCATCACTGACTTGGGCATCAAACTCTGTGATGCTCCAGAATTCAGCATGGCATTATGAAGGATCATGTCATGAACATTTAGACTAACATAAAAAGGAGGGGCATCATCATTCACACTAGTTACATGGGGAGCAAAAACAAACTCGGGAGCATCATCATCCAAATTGAGAGGATCTTGTGAATTGATATTTATCTAATCATTTTCTGAAATTTTAACCATTGAAAAAAATTGTTTCCCATATTGTTCATTTTTCAATAGTTTAGCAAAAGGGATAGGAATTTTCAATTTACCAATTTCACTCTCCAAATTGAACGATTTTTGCTCTTCTCCACTTCTTTGGAATCTTTCTTGGCTTTCTCTACCCTTTTTGGAACATTATTTTTAGGCTCCTTTGGTCTTTTAAGTATCTCCTTTCTTGATTCAACTTGTTGTTCTCTTGCTATTGGTTTCTGTGATGGAGTTCTAACTGGAATAGTTTGGCCTCTGAGATTATATTTCTTATGAAAATCTACCACTACGTTATTATAACCCTGGTGGTAAACTTTTGAATCACACATCTGAAGGTTGTATTTCACTCCTAAAGACTCGACATAATTATCATGCTCTTCCTTGGTCAAAAACACTTGATTTTCCTTATCGTCAAAACAACTTATCTGTTGATTTGTTTCTTCAATTGAACCTTCGTCAACAAAATTTTCTGGACAAGGAGGCCTAATAGCTTACTGAACTTCAAGACCTTTTTGTTCTCTTTGACATTTTTGAAGGCCTTGAGGTCTTCTGAAATTCACGTTCCACACCTGAGGTTGAGGTTCACTTCTGGAAGGGGCCAACTTGTCGACCAGTTTCTCCATTGTCTTTAACATACCACCAAATTTAACATCCGATGAAGAAGATGATTCCTCCTTAAATACCACTCTTCTCTTAGTATTCATCTTTGCTTTTTTACCCTGTAGATTTTCTTCCACTCCTATGACATTGTTCTGCATCACCTCGAAGGTCGCAGGATTCCTCTTTCTGAGTTGATAAGCTAGCTCAACATCAAAACCATCCAGATAGTGCAATAGGGCTAAATCAGGGGGAGGCTTGATCTCAGTAAGGATTGAATTGTAAACCCTGAACCTTGTTGTAAATTCCTGAATTGTCTCCCCGAGGTTTTTGTTTTTCAGACTCTCATATTCAGGAAATATTTGCAGGGGATTCTTCTTCACCTCCCACCTAGTAAGGAAGAGTTGTTCAAACTATTGAAAATTAGCAATGCTTGTTGCTAGTAAAGATTTGAACCATCTTTTAACCTCCCATGAAAGACTTTGTGCAAAAATTCTAAGCTTAACATCTTCATGATCTACCTCTTCTAGATAAATGAAATCATTCATCTTATCTACATGTTTGATAAAATGAGATTTTGGGGTATAGCAAAAATCCCTTTCATTTATAAATTTTGATCCTGAGGCCTGTGGGTTATGGCCCACAAACCTTATCAGAAGCATTATTAGTGGCCTTAGCCTTTAAAAATTGGGACCATACAACTTAATCAATTTTTCTTTATACTTCAGAACCACAACACTTTATTGGAAATACAGGAATACACGGGAAAACCCCAGAACAAGCGCCGAAACCCTTAAGGCTGGACTTCAAAAACATTACACCCACATCTATAAATATCAGTGGGTCCGCACTCCAAGCCATCGCCTTCTCGCTATGCTTCTATATCTCCGATCTCTTCCGTCCATTACATCTCTGATCCAATGGCTATCGGCGAATCGCTGATCGGCCCATCGACGTATCACTATTCCATCTCCTCGCTGTCATTTGGCTTTGCTGAAACGCGATTTCCGATTAAATCTTAACTGTCAATCTGAACTTGATTTGATGGTTGTCGCTTGCTTGATCAACCAAATAGAACGACAATCCTCCACCATTGATTTGCGCTCAACGGATCTGACAGTTCACAACGATTTTAGAAGCATGACTTGCATGAGGATTAACCGCCCGAAAAGTGGTTTCCTCTCTCCTCCTCGCTGCTACGTGTCAATTGATTAATGGTATCGGGTGACCAACCTTCAATACCACTTATGGTTTTAAGGCCACCCGAAATACCATTTTCACTATTGCAAAACCACTTTCCTCTTGGTTAACTTCCACGCTCTTCCAATGCAATGACCGTTGATTTCTTCCATCAGACGATTCTGATGGTTCCTTTTGGTTCCTTTGTATTTTGATCTAGAATGTTGATCTCTGAGATCCAACGAATCCAGTGTATTGACCCATCCATTCCTCTTTGGCTCGATTTCACTTAATTTGATGGACTTCTGTGTTAAAACACGGTTCTCTACCATACTCTAGGTTAAGCCCGATATCTTGGGTTTATTATTGGATCGCCATCGATCCTTTAAGTGATCAATGGTCGATCAACAATCTACTAGCACTGGACTTCAAGCCATTGACGCATATATACACACAACGCACAATATCAACACTTAAACACACTTTATATTATACATGACATAGTTATAGATCTAAGGCATTTCAACCTTAGGAACAAGTTCCCTATCGATTACATTTTGCTCACTCGGCTTACACAAATTCTATCTGTCTCTCTATATCTCTATCCCCTATTGAACACGTAGGCTCATAATATATGTAAGGAAACATTGGATCGGATCACTGGAAGGATCCGATCAAATCCACTCCTTGATTTCCTCTAACAACCACTAATCTTTCTACATATGTGGCAAATTACATTTAATAAGTCTCCTCGAGACTTTTATCCATTCCACCTAATTAGCTTTGTTTAAACAGAATTTCCCCTATTTCGCTTCGATGGTCCACATCCTCTCGTTCTCCGCTTTGGATTCCTCTTTTGTTTTAGGGGGGGTCAGATGCTCCTGCATCAGACTCGCAAGGCACAAAAATTTATGGCCTCCTGGTCATATGCTTCTCCTTGTCCTTAGCAATTCTACCTACTTCTTAGTGTGATTGCCTTCATGATCTTCTGTGAGCTGCAACCAACCTTTGCAGTAACAGTCTTCCTCTACTACACGGTACCTCACTAAGATTTCTCCTCTGAGCTTAGTCTTTTGGCATCCTTTTGGTTCTCTCCTCTGGAACCAATTGAACACACCTTGCTCTAGGTTGTTGCAAGTCTTTTCACCTTCTGCTACCGCTCTCTGCACGACAGTAAAGACCACAAACTCTCTAGCTTTAAACAACTGTACCTCCTTCTCTTTCTGCTTGCACTCTTCTTCCTTCTTGTAGGAAATCCTTTCCCTGCTCTGATACCAAAAAATGAAAGGAGATTTTGGGGTATAGCCAAAACCCCTTTCATTTATAAATTTTGATCCTGAGGCCTGTGGGTTATGGCCCACAAACCTTAGCGGAAGCATTATTCATGGCCTTAGGCTTTAAAAACCGGGACCATACAACTTAATCAATTTTCCTTTATACTTCGGAACCATAACACTTTATCGGAAATATAGGAATACACGGGAAAAACTCGGAACAACCGCCGAAACCTTTAAGGTCGGACTTCAAAAACATTACACCCGCATCTATAAATATCGGCGGGTCCGCACTCCAAGCCATCGCCTTCTCACTGTGCTTCTATATCTTCGATCTTCGTCGTCCATTACATCTCCTATCCAACGGCTATCAGTGTATCTCTATTCCATCTCCCCACTGTCATTTGGCTTTGATGAAACACGATTGCCGATTAAATATTAACCGTCGATCTTAACTTGATCTGACGGTTGTCACTTGCTTGATCAACCAAACAGAACGACAATCCTCCACTGTCGGTCTGCGCTCAACGAATCTGATGTTCACAATGATTTTGGAGGCACAACTTGCACGAGGATTAACCACCCAAAAAGAAGTTTCCTCTCTCCTCTTCGCTGCTGTGTGTCGATTGATTAATGATATCAGGTGACCAGCGTTCAATACCACTTATGGTTTTGATTCCACCCGAAATACCACTTTCACTGTTGCAAAACCACTTTCCTCTTGGTTAACCTCTGCGCTCTTCCACATGTGATGATCGTCGATTTATTCCATTGGACGATTCTGATGGTTCCTTTTGGTTCCTTTTTATTTTGATTTGGACCGTTGATCTCTGAGATCCAACAGATCTAGTGTATTGACCCATCCATTCCTCTTTGGCTTGATTTTGCTTAATTTGATGGAATTCTGTGTTAAAACATGGTTCTCTGCCATACTCTAGGTTAAACTTGACATCTTGGGTTTATTATTGGATCGCCATCAATCCTTTAAGTGATCGATGGTCGATCGACAATCTACTAGCATTGGACTTCAAGCCATTAACGCATATATACACACAACGCACAATATCAACACTTAAACACACTTTATATTATGCACGGCATAGTTACAGATCTAAGGCATTTCAGCCTTAGGAACAAGTTCCCTATCGATTACATTTTGCTCACTCGGCTTACACAAATTCTATCTGTCTCTCTATATCTCTATACCCTATTGAACACGCAGGCTCATAATATATAAGGAAACATTGGATTGGATCACTGGAAGGTTCCGATCAAATCCACTCCTTGATTTCCTCTAACAATCCCTAATCTTTCTACATATGTGGTAGATTACATTTAATAAGTCTCCTTGAGAATTTTATCCATTCCACTTAATTCGCTTTGTTTAAACATAATTTCCCCTGTTTCGCTCCGATGGTCCATGTCCTTTCGTTTTCCGCTTTGGATTCCTCTTTTGATTAAGGGGGGCTCAGATGCTCTTGCATCAATGTTGTTGGGTTGTGAGGGGGAATGTATCGTCAAACTAAAGAAAGCGTTATCCATGGTTTAGAGGAAGATCATGTAGTGGAGCTTGGAGGTTAAGAGGGGCATATCTAGCTGCCATAGTTGTGTGAGATGAAGTTGAACTAACACTAGGGATCTGAAATGAAAATGACAATGGAAGTGAAGTTATTGTGACAACTAATCAGTTAGGAGTATAAGTCCCATGGAAACCATCAGACTAGTTGAGGCAGAGAATGATGGGATGAAAAATGGAAAAGTTGGGGACTTGGATGCAATTATTTGAAGTTCATGGACTATCCTCTCTAACTTTTGCAATTGAAACCAACTTTCTTGATCTTATGGCAACAAATTTAACGCGTGGATCATTTTGTCCATCATATTTCTCTATTAGTCGAACTTTTGGGCGACCAAACCACATTCTCATCATTTTTCTGTACTCGCATCATCCATCAAAACTGTCTTTATGCGTACCCCATCATCTTGCGGGCATAGCGCGCGACACCAAATCCAAGGCTTGGAAGTGATGCTTCTCTGGTACCTCCCTTTCAAATGCATCCAAAAATTTATCTACATCAGTGATACCATCCTAATAAGACAAACTTATGACCTTCGATGATACACAACGCAATGACTTAGTCATCATATTGCAACATAGCGTAGATACTTCATGCAACCTATTCTGCTAGTGTTCCAAATCCTCATCTAAATCTAATGTACAAGAACTTTAGCGGTTCCATGCAATGCATCCATCCACTATTGTATTAATCCATTCTTGGTCTCGCGTTGTGATCCTATAGATCTAGTCCAAATCATTAATGCTTTCATAATCACAGAGCGACTTAGTATAGCATGGTCCTCCTGCAGGGTCCAAAGGTATTAATACGCGGAGTGATTTACTTTCAAATGATATCGTCCTCTTCTTCAAATTGATCACCCCATTCATGTGAATAGCCCAATCGATTCAAAGGAGTGCAAGGTAGGGATTGCTGTCATCAACAATCTCTATCACTTCAAAATCAACGAACGCACTCGCGCCTTCAATATCTATTGCCACTCCCTGCAATCTTCCCATGGGGATAATATTCTATTGATTTTCCATCCTTAATTGAATTGGAGACCACTGCAATGCAGGTTTCCCCATTCTTTCCTAGGTATGCTTAGGCAATACATTGACATCCGACCCCAATCCATAATAACTTGATCCATTTCATACTCTCCTATCTGCGCAGTGAGCCTCATCTCACGCCCTGTTCTTGCCTTATGCTTACCAATTTTTCTGACTATGCGAGGTCCTTCAGGAGTATTTTCGTTTCTGACACACTTTCTTATCAACTCCTGTAATCCTTTCACAACCTTGCTATTGCGTAGTAGCTTCATGCAAGTTTCCAAAAAGATAATAAGCATGGAGGGGTCCATTTCATTAGACAACTTATCCTGATTTCTTGAGGTAGAGGCCTCAACGAAGCTTTTATTTGCTTCCATGAATGTCTCTTTCGCATGCTCTATATCAAATCCAACCTCCTTTTCTGGAGCTTTGCGGACTCACTCAATTTATTCACGCTGTTTTCCTTTATCTTCGTCAGTCGTCATTCCACTTTGCAGCACGATATTCACATTAGGATCCTCTTCGTGGGGTTCAACGCTCATCATCTATAGGTTCTGGGTAGGATGTTGAGGCTGCGCCCTCTTCTCCTGCATCTTGGTTATCAATATAGGGCAACCTTCTATCGCGTGATCAAACTGAGTACAGTATCGGCACGATAGGCACGTCGGGCTCGTACACTATCGCGCGTAGTATCTTGACACTCCACAATTGTAGAAAATAACCTGCCCCTGACCTCTACCAGGTCCTCCTCCTCCTCCTCGGCCTCGTCCGCGCCCCTAATATCCTCTGCGTGCTCCCCTAGTGTCTTGATCCGGAGGTCGAGTTTCTGTTTTCATTGGATATGTAGGCATTCTCTCCATCATCAGCTCATAGCTACAAAAGTTACTCTCATCGTGGCCCACCGATTTACAAAAGTTGCAAAAGAGTTGTTGTTCTGTGTGCACGAATTTATGCAGGAAGTGGCAATTGGATGTTACATGTTTTCTAGCTACTTGGCATATAGCGCACCATAATGCGGGCCCTGCACTTGGACCTGCTTGAGCTTCTGGCCTCAAAGGCATCGACCCTCCTCCTGCAACATAATTCGCAAAGACAGGGAAGTGATATTTGTCATGCCCCTGGCTCTTACATTTCAACCACCAAACTTCTTCGCGCAGCTCCGGCCGAGCCGCTTTATCTTTCTTCAGACTTTGAAACTCTAGGCAAAGATCATGCAACTTCACGTGAATCTGCTAAACTCCCAAAGCAACATCTTGAATTGGAATCTCATGCAATCTCATCACAATTTCCAGGGCTTCCGCTTGGGTCCCAATCTTTTGCTGTGACAATGAAACCCTTAGGTAAGGCAAGAGTGAAGCTACAAACCATTCACGGTGCTCATTAGTAAGATTCATATTAGCTTCGCGGATCTGGCATTTCAATCTTTGATCCAGCTTCCAGGGTGTTTCGCCAGGCCTCATCATGATTTCCTTGAATCCAATGACTGATTGCGGTTCAGACTTGGACCTACTGAATTCCTTATTCAACGTAGTCTGAATGTCTTCTAACTGAGTTCTCGGGTTATCGGTACAGTACTTAATGTACCATGTTAACGTGTGATCTTTTAAAGAAGTAACCAACGTTTCTTTCTTGATCTGATCATCAGTAATATTCTGGGTTGTCCACATGACCTTCACAACGAACCAAAACTAGTCCGGGTCCTTATTTCCCAAGCCCTTGAAAATAGGCAATTTCATCGTAATCAACATATTGAACGGTGGTGGTGGTGGTGTGGGTGAAGGTGTAGGATGTGGAGGCGAAGACATAGGTGGTGTGGATGGATGAGGTATTTGCAGAAAGACATGCCTTATTAACTGGACAACACTCTATGGTGAAGCCTGTGCTGCTCCCTCGTCATCGCTTAGAGGAGGCTCAATAAGTGGGCTATATTCAGGACCTGTTCTCCCTCTATCCTTGAAGAAATTTCCACTTCGCATAGCTCCAAACATCAAGGTAATGGCATAACCCGCTTTTCACACGAGCATTTTAATCCATGTATTCAAGGATCTCAAATAATTACCTCGCGATCTCTTAAAAAAGTGTCGCTCTGCTTTGCTGTAGCTGACCGAGGTATCGACCATGAATTTTGTCACAAATCCTCCTATGATGCCATCAAGCCAGTGATCGACAGTGCACACGATCTTATCTTCAGAGGCTTCCAATCTCTGCACTAACTCCGGGGTCCACACTATTGGACTGTCAAGCCTCCACCTTGGCCGTCTGTGAATTTAGCAATCCACTCATATAGTTCGATTGAGAAGGAACAAAAGAAAATTTTGTGTATCTCTATGTATATATATCTATCCAACCACTGTTCTTTTGTCAACCACGGATTTCTGTTTTCTTGTGCCATGAATTCGTGGATATTTCTATCTAACCACTTTTCAATTTCCTTCTTAGTTGGATTCCAGTGATGAGACATCACACATCTCTTTATGCAAATCCTAGTCCTGGAAACAGAACCATTTGTTGGCTTAGTGGGTCTTGACCCAAGTTAAGAGTTAGTTTTGCCAAACAAATCCCTACACTACTGGACCTTTCGACATTAATCCGCAAAGCATGGACTGAAGTCTCACCTAAAGCAATATGGGGGGATGTCGGAACCAAGTTTCTGCACCTAGAGATTAGTGTAATGTCGTTTTATTCCGTAAACCTGCCTTTGCGCAGATCGATAAGCCTTTTAAGCTTATCGATATCACCTCCTGTAACCAACCTCTAGACCTTCATTGCTATAGGGATTAATGCATGGGTGTTTGGTGATGTAGAAAACCCTCAAGGATCTTCCCGGGATCCTTGGCAGACAGTCATATTAGCTGCAACTGTCACAAAGATACATGCATATCTATGTTTAACAATCGAATATCAAAGCGAGAAGGAATTATTACCTCAAGTCTTAGTGTGGTGTTGTTGGAGAGCGCAATATCAAAACCTGAGTCGGTTCCAGATCAAAACCTGCACATAGCAAAGACAAGCGTAATATCACAACATAAAACCTTGATAAACAATGCATGAACATATAAAGATATCTAGTTGCATATAACTAAGCCACTCATGCTAATTATATTGAATAAACATACAAACAAGTCATACTATCAACATCTCGGAGTGGAAAACACAACTGCAGCTCTATATTGATGTAGAAAGAGTGATTACAACCATCAGTTGCATCAGCCTTCCCTTACCAATCCAACTCCTCTCTCTCTCTCCCTTCTTAAGCTCTTCTGATGCCTTAGTTTGAGACTCTGCTTGACAGTTAGATAGGCAATCCTTTCAAATGGTTCGACCTCTTTCACAATGGCCCTAGCCTTGCATATATAGCATGTGAGGTTAAGGTTGCCAAGTCCTTCATGAGTTCCATTAAAAAAAAGCAGTGATGTTTCCATGCCTTTGTGCTCTTTCCTATTTTCATACTCCATTAGGAATTAGTAATTCCTCCATACAGGTCGAGTTCTGGTGTTTCCTTGCTTGTATGAGCTAACATAGGAGAGAATCTAGGGATATTTTCTCAGTCAACTCATTCTCTTAACCCATAGAAACTCATTAGGTTTCACTCACGCTCTTCTTGAGGTAACAGATAGAGTTACTCTGGGCACTAATGCACCCTTAGCCTTGCTAGAAAGCTTTATAAATTAGGTTGCTAGTGTTTAGGCAACATTAGCTTGACAACTGGGCCTGTGAACTTGGTCAATCCTTCAGTCACCATGTCTTTCTCCTCTGAGCTGATGAAGAGGTCATTTTCCTATATAATAGATGCCCCCAAAGTGTGAGATCAGAGGCTGCGATGATGGCCAAAATACTTCATATTTAATTTTCCTTTTCTTTAGAGAAAAGAGAGAGAGGATTATAGCTTCAGGTAGTACAAGAAACCTGATACAACACATATATATAAAACAACTAAAATCGTGTTTTGAGTCAGGCATTCCCACGCTCAGTAGCTATGTCAGAGTGATTTTCTTAGAAAAGAGATGTGACGACGCTGGCCGCCAATAAGCACAATGTGGAACTTGTGTCATAATAGGATCATGCTGATGAGCTGTCTCCAAAAAAAATAAACGCAACTTGGGAGAGGAAACAAGGCTGAGTGATGCAAGCCTCTACCCAAGGTCTTGATTTCCGCTTCACTGCAACAATATAGATCGATACATGTGAATATAAGCGAACATGCACGAAATCGTCTGATTACCAATCAATAATGGAGACCATTAACAGACGCGAGGATGGCCACCGATAATGGTGATGGTCTCCAAGATGCATAGTACAATCTAGCGAGTGTGAAAAATGTTTTTGTCTTCAAACACTCGTAGAATCATTTACCAGGAGCCAATAGTGAAAACCTCTCATCCAACACAAGATGACTTGCCACTAATGTCTGCAAGTACCAAGGCGCTGAAGTGTTTCTGGGTCTTCTTCCTATATAGAGTGTTGAAGTTGATAGGAAGAGACCTGTCAAAAGGTACACAATAAGGTGTCCTGCATTAATCAACACGAAACATGACAAGAATGATTGTTTTTTGAGGAATCTTTTGAGCATTGGGTCAAAGTGACAGAGGGCATGATGGTAGGA
>APFE030414085.1:42926-74311 GCA_000404065.3 Pinus taeda | reverse complement strand
TTGAAATGAAGCTTTTTGCCTGACACAGATGTGGTATCGGTACGACTTGTAGGCGAACCTTTCCAAGTGATGCAAGGAGGCCAATTACTTGATGGGGGGGTGATGTTGAAAGTCTTCACGAGGTTTAGAGGAACCTGGAGGGCTTGAGTGCGCCCCCTTCCTATGAGGGAGATCCCCGCTTGTATGCAGCGGCACACAGTTGGTGTGCCTGAGCGACTTCTGGTTCCTCCTCGGAGGATAGCTAGAGTAGTGTCATCATTTCATGAGCAGTAGGCTCTATTAGCAGGTGTTTTGGTGTAGCCAACGGGTGTTTATAGCTAGGCTTAGTAGCCATTTTGTACTTAAAACACCCAAGTTTTGGGAATATTTTGATGTAAAATACTGGATTTGATATATATATATATATATATTGGTATTTTTATGATGTAAATGTCTTTTAAGTGTTTTTGTAAATTTTTAACTATGTAAATATTTACTTTCATACATGTATCTATAGCAAATGAGACAGATGCCAATCTCACACATAGTTTGCCAATGAATCAACAACTGTATTAAATTCTCTAAGAATGTGTTCATATGTGATAACCTCAAATTGACGTTCCAAGAGTCGTACCCTTAAATAATGACGTAATAATATTGGATTACGAACGTGATAATGATTTGTCAATGGGTAAGAAGAAGCTGAGAGTCTAACTTGACTACCAGATTGGAGATGTCCCTTGATGCTGCTTTAGTGAGAATTGAAAAACGAACATGTACTCAACAATATTATTGGTGGCAATACCAAGAAAGACTCCCCCGGAACAAACAATTCCGACTCAGGCGTGTAAATGACCCAAGCAGCTGATGCAATGTTCCGTGTGTGACGACAGGCACCATCCGCGTATCTTATGTATGCTAAGGGTAATGAAGGCATCTGCATTACAATAAATATGTATGAGACAAATAATTCAATAAATACCAAAAAATCCAGCCACATCAAAATTACAAAGCACATGGCTAGTGCGGTACTAGGCATAATACTTTTTCAGATAGAGCCCATTTCGGGGCTTAGCGAGTGGGACTCCTTCCCAATCCTGAAGTTCATATGCCCCTTTTGAGAGGGCTTTCTTGATGAAATATGGAGCGAGCCATAAGGGTTGAAGTGTTCCTGCCCCGAAGAGGTCATGTTTTTTATTGTAGAGTAAAACAAGATCTCCCTCTCGGTAAGAGCAAGGCTTGACCTTTTTGTCGTACTGGGCTTTGACCCGATGCTTGTGGGCTTCGAATGCCAATTCGATGTCTCAATGGGTTTCATCCAGTTGATTTAGGTATAGCAAGCACTCTTCTTCGGCAGTGGTGCCGGGCAAGAGTTCAATGACAATTTGTAAGGAAATAATCTGACACTCGATTGGTAAAACTACTTCTAGGCCATAAGCTAGTTGAAAAGGTGCAAAGTGTGTAGAAGTTTTAACTAAAGTTCGGTATGCCCATAGCGCACGATATAACATTCGATGTGAGTGGGTTTTATGATTCCCTACTAACCTACGGATCATGGTCTTTAAGACACCACTGACAACCTCTACTTGACCATTAGCTTGGAGGTAGTAGGAGGATGATTAATCTTGGCGAAAGCCAAGCAACGATGTTAAGTCAGACATCTTGTGATTCTGAAAATGAGGCCCATGGTCTGTAACGATCGTGCGTGGTACACAGAAGTGACATATGACCTGATTAAATAGGAATAGCTCTACAATTTCTCCATCGACCCAGAAGGTGGGAAGGGCTTCAACCCATTTCGTGAAATAGTCCACAACTACGATAATATAGTTGTGTCCGGCAGAGGAAATGGGGTTGCCAGTTATGAAGTCTATCCCCCATTTGGCAAAGGGGCCGATGGAGATAACCTGATGCAGTAGGGCCAGAGGAGCACACGTTTTCTTTGTAAACACTTGATAAGGATGGCATTGCTGGATAGCCTTGATAAAATCTTTGAACAAGGTTGGCCAGTAGTAGCCTGTGCGTAAAATTTTCTGAGCAGTAGATATGCCAGAAAGATGCCTGCCACATGCCCCAACATGGCAGTCATTTAAAACGTGTTTTGCCTCCTCATGAGTGAGGAAACATCGAAGAACTGTATCAACACCATAGCGATATAATGTATCATTAAGCACTAAATAGTGCCGTGCTTGGTGGCGGATGCGATGACGGTCACTTGATAATAGTTCAAGGCGGAAATGTTGTGCTTGGAGGTAGACAAGAATGTCCCAATACCAAGGGTCAACAATGTTGATAAGATAGATAGCGTCATCCAAAAGAGGATCATGGGCTATCTCGTTAGGATTGACAATGGGAAGATCCGACAAAAGTTCGACGAAGACTAAGGAATTTTTTGCCTTGGTAGCATTGAACACCAAATAAAATTGTTGGAGGATCATGATCCATTTAAAATATTTCCCTCCAATGACTTGACGAGACAAAATGTTTCTCATGGGATTCTCCGAGGTGATGACAGTAGTCTGTCGCAACAGTATGTAATGTTGGAAGCAGTTGACAACGAAGACAATTCCCAAGGACAACTTTTCCACATGTGAATATATGAGTTCGGGCCTAGCCAAGCCTTTCGATAGATAGTATATCACATGCTCACTCCGGTCCTCGTGAGTTTGAACCAAGGCCATTCCTAGAGAGGATGGCGAGGCTGCCAGGTATAGAAGAAAGTCACGCCCATAATTGGGAGCGCTAAGGAGTGGGGCTATATAAGCGCCTTTTTCAAGGCATCAAATGGTCGTTGAGCTTGATCATCCCATAGATATGGCACTCGCTTCTTAAGTAGGTGCATAAATCCTTTCATCAACTCAGCATACTTTATGATGAACTGTCGTAAGAAGTTTTCTTTCCCTTGCAAACGTTGGAGCTGCATAATGGTTTGTGGTTCGGGCAATTGAGTAATTGCCTTTACCTTATCGGGATCAACCCTAATCCCGTACTTGGAGACAATGAATATAAGTAAGCATCTAGACTCGACAAAGAAAACACATTTATGCGGATTCATATGTATGTTATAATAGCTCTTAAATGATCTAGGTGCTGCGTTCGCTTCTGGAAGGTCATCCAAGTAAGCTTGAACAATATGTCTGATATGATGAAATGCATAGTCCATGCCCTTTGAAATGTTGCTCCAACATTTTTTAAACCAAATGGGAGTTTTCAATAGGAAAAGATACCCCATGGGCAAACAAAGGCGGTTTTGTGCTGGTCTTTTGGTTTTAAAACAATCTGGTTGTAACTTGAGAAACCATCCATGAATGGAAATGATTTGCAATTAGCGCAGTCGTCGATGATTTGGTTGATGAATGGTGTCAGATAATTATCCTTCAGACATGCGGCATTCAAGTCTTCATAGTCGACACATACGCGTATGGTTCCTTGTTTCTTATCAACAGGAACCAGATTGGAAACCCATTCCGTTAAGGGAACGAGATAGACGAAACCATCACGTAACAACTTTTCTACCTCAATCTTGATGGCTGTCGTTTTGCGGGCGTGGACTAGTCGAAGCCTTTGGCAGACATGTTTAGCATTGTTGTATATCTTCATCTCACGCTCGATGATAGATGGATTTATGCCGGGAATTTCCTCATAAGACCAAGCGAATACATTGCAGAATTCCTTAAAAAGGTAGGTGAAGCTTGCAATTTCCTCAAGATTGCAATTTTCTCCAACTTGGATGTTTTCTACGATGCCTGTTGTGACAAAAATATCGATGAGCAATGTCTTTGAAATATTGCCCATGTTTCCTTTTGAGTCCAAAGTTTGGATATTTGTATAAGGTGAGGAAACGATTCCAGGTGCGTCAAATGACAGGATTTGAAGAGGCATCATGTTCAAATTAGATATCGAAACACGATGGTGCGAGTCGTCCCAAGGTTGTTCTTCTAAACACATGATCTCTCTAATAGCTTCGTCCGTAGGTAGGACTTGATTAAGGAGATCGAAAGAATCAGTAGTTATGGGAGGGGTAGTGGTACCATTGGCCATGACCAAAGTGACCGGAGATTCAAATGCAGATTGAATGGCCTGGTAGGCCAATTCAGCTGGTGACAACGACATTTGTTCTTCGTAAGTTTCAATGTCTGAAGGAGCCTGTAGGATCCAAGGATCGGTCGGTTCATGAGGAATGGATGAAACCATATTGACCGTCTGTGGAACCGTTGGCGGTAGAAGAGGGAAACAACCCATTAGAGAAGAGCCCTTCAATAGGCCGGTACCGATATTGACACAAGAGTCAGGTACACCACCCACTAAGCATACAAGGCCGTTGGGTAATAGGGAATAATCAGGGGTGCGAAAGGACAACTGGTCCACTGTGACTATCTTTCTATCCAATGGAAATAGGATGATGCGAAAGACAGTAGGCACAATGGCAGTCATGGAGTAAGTCCAACTGCAACCCAATAAGAGATTATAGTCGAGCTTTCTATCTATGAAAGTGTGGTTGTCGAAATATTTATGGGAATTTGACGACGGGGATAGGGTTGGAGAACCCAAAGCGAGCCAACATGAAGCCGACATTACGTAAGTTGAAGCACCTTCGTCAATGATAGTTCTATGTATTCCTTTCCCTTTTGAAAATATTTGCACCTGAAATGCAAGCTGGTGTGAAAGGGGAGGTTTACATTTTTCCATGTCGAAAATTGCAAGCATGGATTCCTGGGAGTCGATACCACCAATAGCTGAAAGCAAAGCTTTCCTTTGTGCTAGACAATTTTGTAATACTTCGAGTGTGGACATAGCCGATGATGCTTGCAACAAATCCTCTACAATACTATAGTTTTGGGTGACACATGCAGATGTATTATGTTTTTTGCGATGAAGTGCCCCTTTTGGAGGGCAAATCACAAGATAAACAACTGATCTTTCGATATGAGGATTGTTAGGCGGCAGTGGCTTTTGAATTGAGGAGGGTTCCTCTGTATGAGCGACTGAAGCTCCATAATGTTTGGCTCTGGTTTGTAGATTTACTGTTTCAAAGGTGTAAATGGTAGATGGTCCTTCACCAGCTAAAGGATTTTGCAAATTGTCATTGCCCCCTTGCAGGGGTTGGAGCTGGTTTGCAATAAGGTGGTGCTACTACTGAGCAGGGAAAGGATTATTCAGGACAAAAAGGGTCCTACCAGTGTCCTTTTTAGCAATCAAATTTGTGCATTCCTGAAGACACAGACAATGATATGTCATGTGGTCTTCGACACCGATTTTGCAAGGGCATATGGCAGGTTTATCCTTTCCATCATCAAAGGGCGCAACAAACTTCTGCTTCAGGTTGTACTGCTTTGTTGATTGCTCTTCAGAAGGAGCGATCTTTTTCTTATTCTTCTTGTTCTTGCCACCGGGTTTTTGTGTAGACTACGCAGAGTTTATCGCGGTGGTAGGAAGAGCATTCGATTTGGTAGAGGGGTCAAATGACATCTGGGCAACGTGATCACTGAGTTGTTTTACAGCGGCCCTGAAGGTTGTGCTGATAATCCCATCGGCGTGCGCTCTGGGTTGCTGAGTAGCGGGAGCATTGGAGTTGCGAGGGGCATTGGGAATGACGTCATATAAAGTGATAGATTGCGAATATATCAGATCTAAGTGCTGGGCATGATGAATGGATTGGTCTTCTATGACTGCACCACCTAAGGCAACATCTTTAGCGATTTGGAGGAGTAGAGACTTGCAGAACCAATCCGCTAATAGATAGTCTACGAGGGGAGCATTGACTAACCCCTGGGTGGCAATGTCTTAACGTAATGAAGTGAGGAGTTTCGTCCCAGTTTCATAGCAGATGGGTAGTTGGAAGTGCTTTAAGAATTCCATCGCTAAAGCACCAAAGGTATTGACTAACATGTGTGGTAACTCGAAGTACCACTTGGCTACATTGCTAGTAAGGGCGTGGGGAAAGAGACGTAGCTAGATACTATCATCAACCATGGAGTTAGAAACACACCATAGATGATAGGTGGTGATGTGTGTACCTGGATCCTCCCCTTGTTTCCCTTCGAACTTCAGGATGTATGTCGGTATTTTATGTGGGATTGGCGGCCAAATTAAGTTGTGATAGATGGGGTCAATTGTGAGTTTGTGCAAATTGGGGATATCAAGCGTTGCTAAGAAAGGCAAGGTGTTTGATACCCCCGAATCAGACCAAGGCGATGACATATGACTTGAGGATCCTTGCGGTCCTTCCACCGTGTTGTTTCCAATATTATACATAGGTTGCGTGGTATAGTAAGTGCCTTGGGGTATGGTATTGTGCTGTGGGTTTCCATAGGGGTTGTTAGGATGGGGGATGGAAGTGCCCCTTGACTCATTTGAGATTGTGAGTAGGGTGACCCTATGGATTGATTGGGACCTTGTTGAGGGTTCCTTCTCACCACATAACTAACCATAGGTCCTTGAATGACATAAGGAGGGTTCATGAATCATGTCAATAAATGACTGACGATGCAAACTTGAAAATGGAGGGGGAACTATTACACTCCCAACTGGTATATGCATATTGGGAGCTGTGCCCCAAATACCTAAATCTTGGGATTAGAACTATACAATGGATGCTAACCATAGAGTTGGTTGAAGGGAACCATGCTATATTGAGTGTTATAAGGAACACTATATGTAGCACTTGTCGAAGGTCTAGGGGCTGAGACAAAAGGGGCGGAAGTTGAAATGTACTGGGTTCCACTCGTGGTGGGTGTCACGATAGGGTTTGAACATGGGACAGATGGGATAGCGGGGTTCACCATCAGAGGTGCAGTACTGACTATTAACTGGGGAGGTAGTGGTGGACCAAAAGTGTCCACAAAAGCCCATGACCTGTTAGTCATCGATGGGATGGGTGGAAATGTTCCAACGAAAGACAAAGGATGTACAAATGCAATGGGAACCAAGAGTGGTCCTAACAGATTTGTGGTTGGAGGATTGTATGGAGGAAGAAATCCTTCAGTAAAGTAATCCTCCGGTAAGCTTGAATCGTGGGATGTCCAAACTGATTCTATGTTAGATCTTAGAGATTGATTTCCTGAAGATGGGGAATCCGGTTCACTGGGGCTTGACAGATCCTCCATAGTGAGTGAGGGAAGTCATAACAACCATCTAGATTGATGACAAGGACCGAATGTAGCCACAATGGTTGATAATTTTTATCAGTAAATTTTACAGTGATGTTTATTAAAGTCTCGGTGATAACACTCCGCCACTTAAAAAATAAAAAATACATTAAGGAAATCAATCAACAAGCAGAGGGAAATGACCCTGTTTGATATGCACTGATCACTGGAGATGAAACCTAGTATCACAATGAATAACATAGAGAGCTGGCCAAATGTACAATTATGATTACTCTTGAGCTTCGCCCTAACCTTAGATTAAGGGGCCAAGTACTCTGGTAAAGACGAGCACCCTCCCAAAAACTGAAGACATAGTAGGCTCATCTGTGTTAGGTACCAGGGCAGCCCGCCCCAGTCACCTTGTGTTCGTCCCTAAAAGTATGGCCACTAAGGATACCTCAAATCACAGACACTACTGGGGGGACATAGTTGCAGACAGTACGTTGTGTGGGCAGGATACTTGAGTCCCCGACTCAGCTCTGATATCCCTGAAGGGATCCCTGATACACATAATACCCAAAGGAGATGTAAGAAAAAGCGAGCTACCTTCACTTACATTTCGATGTTGTCTCGTATTTAGCTCCGCTTTTACTGGAGTGGTCCCGGATAGTATGAGTGCAAAAGGATTTCTCCCTTTAATGACACTAGTTTCGGTGTATGATATTGGGTAGTTAACTCACACTGCCTATCCCAAGATCTTAGTGTTTACTCTAAAAAGAGTTGTTGATTGATTTTATTAGGTATATTTTAAATGTACTTCGTTAGAGTCCTCGACACGGGTGTTGACGTATGAAATTATATGGGACTCTGACTCAAATCATGCAAAAACAATGCTTGTAAATTTTCACTTTTGATGAATACGCTGCTTCTACAAAGGGAGAGTCATTCATACATCAATATTTATACCATGCATCCTATTCGTTAAAACAGTAGCATAACCGATAGAAATTCAATGCTCACTAACAACTATTGAAACCAAATAATGCAAATCTAACCAGCTAAGAAGAAAACAATAAAAATTTTGTATTTTTTCTTTAATGAAAACAAAAACTTTAAGTAAAGCTATTTTCTTAATTTTTGTTTTTGTTTTGTATTGTTCAGGACACAGATCAATCAAACAAGGGCAGTTGCAGATTCTTGATTAGCTTACAAGCATATTTCCCAATCCATGAGGTCATAGAGCAAGCTGTTTATCAAGAAATGGCTCACTAACTCTTTGTACTAGAGCCTATAGAGAGTTAGTTTCAGTACTAACGCTATGTTTGTGAGGACACAGTGCTTTATCAAGCACTGTTTACACTAGTAACCAGTGTTAGTGAGGAAAAACACTCAAAAAATGGGTTGTGGGGATCAAATCTAGTTATGAGCACTGAGAGAAGGGCGTTGTATGGTCCTGAGTGGTCAGAAAGGGAATGAAGAAGTATAGGAAGGCTTGGAAGAAAGAGATATCTAAGGTTTTTCTAGGAAAAACCAGGAACTAAGTGTAGTCCCTAGTGGAGTTGCCAATTTTGCTATAGGGATTAATGCACGAGTGTTTGGTGATGTAGAAAATCCTTAAGGATCTTCCTAGGATCCTTGGCAGACTATCATATTAGCTACAACTGTCACAAAGATACATTCATATCTATGTTTAACAAACGAATATCAAAGTGAGAAGGATTATTACCTTGAGTCTTAGTATGGTGTTGCTGGAGAGTGCAATGTAGCTAGGCAGAAGACCCTTGAGCCGACTCCAAATCAAAACCTGCACATAGCAAAGACAAGCGTAATATCACAACATAAAACCTTGATAAACAATGCATGAACATATAAAGATATCTAGTTGCATATAACTAAGCCACTCATGCTAATGATATTGAATAAACATACAAACAAGTCATACTATCAACATCTTGGAGTGGACAACACAACTACAGTTCTATATTGATGTAGAAAGAGTGATTATAGCCATTAGTTGCATCAACCTTCCCTTACCCCTCCAAATCCTCTCTCTCTCTCCCTTCTTAACCTCTTCTGATGCCTTAGTCCGAGACTCTACTCGACAGTCAAATATGCAATCCTTTCAAATGGTTCGACCTCTTTCACAATGACCATAGCCTTGCATATATATCATGTGAGGTTAGGGTTGCCAAGTCCTTCATGAGTTACATTAGGAAAAAGCAGTGATGTTTCCATGCCTTTGTGCTCTTTCCCATTTGCATACTCCATTAGGAATTAGTAATTCCCCCAAGTAGGTCAAGTTCCGATGTTTCCCTGCTTTTATGAGCTGACATAGGAGAGAATCTAGGGATATTTTCTTGGTCAACTCATTCTCTTGACCCATAGAAACTCATTAGGGTTCACCAAAACTCTTCCTGAGGTAACAGACATAGTTACTTTGGGCACTACGGCACCCTTAGACTTGCTAGTAAGCTTTATAAAGCAGGTTGCTAGTGTTTAGGCAGCGTTAGCTTGACAACTGGGCTTGCAAACTTGGTCAGTCCTTTAGTCATCATGTCTTTCTCCTCTAGCTGATGAGGAGGTCATTTTCCTATATAACATTCGTGAAGGTCTATGACTATATTTTGTGGACCCTAAATAGGTGAATCAACCACTTACGCACCTCTGTGATTACTCCTAATTCCGTATTTACCTAGATCGACTTAAGTGTTTGATAACTTTAAGATGTAACAAGATATTCTTCGCATAAACAATTACTATTACTTGTACTCGTATAACAATATACATAATGTAAAATCATGCATCAATACAATATTAATTTGAATAATCATCGCTCTACTTCATTATAGCTGACTGAGGTATCGACCCCGAATTCTGTCACAAATCCTCCTATGACTCGGTTAAGCTAGTGATCGATAGTGCACACAATCTTATCTTCAGAAGCTTCCAACCTCTACACTATTGGATCGTCAAGCCTCTGCCTTCCTTAGCCGTCTACCGATTTAGCAATCCACTTGTATAGTTTGATTGGGAAGGTGCACAAGAAGATCTCGTGTATTTTTGTGTACAAATATTTTTCCAACCACTGTTCTTTTTGCAGGTGTAGATTTCTGTTTTTTTGCGCCACAAATTCGTGGATCTATCTATCCAACCACTTCTTAATTTATTTCTTTGTTGGATTCCAGTGATGTGACATCACACATCTCTTTATGCAGATCTTGGTCTTGGTAATGAAACCATTTGTTGGCTTAGTGGGTCTTGACCCAGGTTCACAGTTAATTGTGCCAAACAAATCCCTACACTACTGGTCCTTTCAGCATCAACCTGCGGAGTGCGGACTGAAGTCTCACCCGAAGTAGTATGGGGGGATGTTGGAACCAAGTTTCTGCACCCAGAGATCAATGTGATTTCGTTTTGTGCCTTAGATCTGCCTTCACGTAGATCGATAAGCCCTTGTGGCTTGTTGATGTAACTTCCTTTAACTAGCCTCTAGACCTCCGCAAAGGTCTATGACTGGATTTTGTGGACCTTAAACAAGCTAATTAGCTACTTACGCGCATCATATATTACTCTTAGTCCAATATTTACCCATATCCACTTAAGTGTTCGATAATTTTAACAGACAACGATATATTATTCAACCCTTAACATCAATTACGTTCAGATAACAATATAGATTAAGTAAAGTCGTGCATTAATACATCATTATTTCATAAAACCATCATTCATCACAGCATAAAGCACATTCATACGTAACAAAAGTAAAGAGATAAAACACAAGAATTTCTGCAATAATCTTCTTTATTGATAATCAGTTAAGCTTATAGACTCAAGACTTCCCTGCGCACTCCGCTGCAGGGGTCCGCGCACTCAGCTGTGGACACTACTCTAGGCCTTTGCACACACAGCTGCAGAGCCTTCCTTCTTACTCTCCTGCGCTAGTTCTCTAAAATATTTCCATAGACCAAACTCATTACTTGCCTTAGACATCCCTAAGACACACCTATTTTGCGGTAGATCTTCAAAAAGCCGACTTAACTTACATAATAGAAGGGTAAAACCCTTTTTGACTCTTTAACTATCTATGCGCTTTTCGACCATAATTTGTGGGGACTTTACATCTTTATACATCAGGAATTGGGTGTTTTCCCCAAAACTTGGGCTTTTTCCCCAAAATTGATCTAGGGGGCCCCATCCCAACACTTAGTTAAGATTCCATTGAGTAAAATTATGATAATGCTTTATCTTGGAGATTCCATTTAAATGAAATTATTATTGATGCTTTATATTGTCTTGCAGATTTGATTACTGTAAGTCATCCTAACATATTTCATTTATGATTCCCTTTGGTTCCTTTTTGACTCTCCTATCAATGTTTCAAATTGTATCCATCACACATTGATCATACTAGGTCTTCTTTTGGAAATGATTCATTCGTATAGGAAGCAAAAAATGTTGTAGTTCGACAGTATTGGGATACTTTGATCCTTGCAAGAATGGATAAGAAAGGTAATAAGTAGATCAATGGGTTGATAGTTATCATGAGTGGTTTTTTGTCACTGGTTTTGAATTGGTTTACACAATGGTTGATTGTCTCTGAAAAGTTATGGTTGCATGATATACTATAATTTGAAATAATTTTTGGCTGTATTTAGCTAACATGACTTATTTGGAATTGCTTGCTTATGTTCCAGGTGCTGACAAAGGCAAGAAAACAAAACATGTTGCAACTCCTTATCCAAAACAGGGTGGAAAGGGCCATGCCTTAGTTGTCAAGGGCAAAGAAACTCCACTTGGATCAAAGAAAACACCTGGTTCACAAGTGGCTAGTCTTCTATCTTTCTGAAAACATATTGGTGGAATATCAGTACATGTCATAGCCTATCTTGTCTAATTTTTTTGTCGATATAATCTATAGAAAAATACGTCTACACTTAAGTCTGGTAAGAAATCTGGTCAATTTAATTGCCTTAGTTGTTCAAGGTAAGTTTCTTTCAGGTTGATGCCTTTTTTCTTCTGCATAAAGCACCACACTAGTTCATTGGATATGACTAATTTTTATTAGCATTTTGTTAGTATTCTAATTGGTGTATATGAATGGAATTAGAATTTATGTTTCACAAAATGATAGAATTAGTTCATCTTTAGATGACCATAGGAATATCATATAAATAAATTTATACATTGACTATGACAATTTCTTTTTTAGATTTGTATGAGTCTTTTGTGTTTGTTGTATCTAACTGAATCATGTCATCTTAGGTGATCATAGAAACTTAATGCAAATAATTCAATTTAGTTTTTCTTTGTGTTTCTTGTTTTCCCTTTGGACTTATTGAATCATTGTTTTTCAGGGACTTTTAATAGGAGCATTGAGCAGCCACAAGGCTGCGAAGAATGGTAGAAATTAAAGTATGTCGTTTTTACATTTTCACAATCGATTTTTTTTGCACTCTTAGTGCATTGTTGCCAGAAAATTCACAAACAAAGGTCAATTGTGTATCAATTCTCTAGGTAGTGTCTAGATATTTACATAAACTTGTGTAATAATTTGTATAGTAACATCCATTTATCCAGTGAGTCCTCCATTCATGCTATTTTTGTGAGTTTCTTCTAAGGGAGGATTTCTCAAGGTAGCACAATTTTGTATTAGAGATTAAATCTAGTAGATGCCTATTATGTGCGACATTGTTGAATTGAACAATTTTGTTTTTCAAATCTGTCTAAGGCTAATGATTTAAGAAAGAATGGCTATTTGATGCTTTTGAGTTTTAAGTTTTTTTTCACCTGTGGATTATTTTGTGACAAGTGTTCATTTTAATACTGATTGAGGGTATCAAGTCAAATTGTTTTGTTTCTGTATATATACATCACTAACATAGACTTCTAAGTTTATTGGAAGTGTAGATTGTGTTCTAGTAACTGGTTCAGAATAATATAAATGTTGAATACAACAGTTTCAAAATGCTTCAATGATTTTCTTGGTCGCATATTAGGACTTTGTTAATTTCAGCAGTTGTTGTAGCTTTTTAGCAAGGTTGGAGAATTTGTCTTCTAATTTTATATTAGAAAGGATTTGGGATTATCATTCTGTAATACTAGGTAAATATAGCTTTTTGTATCATGTGATAATTTATGCCTCTTTTCCTCTTATGTTAACATTTCATATAATAAACCATTTTTTTTCTAGGCTAGCATAACCTCACACATTCATGACAAATTATTAGGTATGACACTTGTAGCCTTCCAAGGTAATTTTCTTCCACAAAAATTAGCAAACTAAGGCTGATTTGTGGCATGAATAGCAGTCCATATTGCCTTACATTCTCATGCACTTGCCTTGTTTGATCGATGCTCCCTTGACTCCATTTCCCAAGGTGTGATTCGACACCTGGTCTTGGGGATTTTACCTTCATATTCCTTTCCCACATCACCCATTAATCCAATGTACTATTATCACCCATTATGTTAAGGCTTACTCCTCAAAATTCATCTATTTCCTTAACTCCATAGCCTTAGCAATATGATTGTTTGGGAAACCTCATCCCTCCCTGCGTTGGAGGCCAAACAAAAGTTTGAGAAAGATTTATTGTGGTGACAGTGGGTAGCCTTCCAGAGTGCACAAAACTTAGCCCCTTGATGTTTTTAAATTTACATTATGGGATGTTGCTACATTTTATTGTAACATTGCTAAAGAAAGACAATTGTAAGCTGCAAAGTCTTTGATCGTTTCAAGTCATAAGGGATGATGCATGAACTTTGAGTGGGTTGATTCTTTAGGTGGTGTTGAAGCCCCGAAAATCGGGTCTACAACAAGGGGGATACCCACCCGGTCCAGACCTTGGTTAGCAGCTCCTTTTCCGTTTGGTATAGTGGGTCCGACTGGGGATATGGGACCAATTTCCCAATATATGTGTGTGTGTGTTGAGAATTGATATTTCCTTTCTAATAGTTCATAAGTGAAATGCTTTTATTCAAAATCTAATTTAACAACATACAATTGTATTCTAATAAACATAAATATCTAATTCTAAACTAACCCGAGATGTAATCTTTCTGTTATGCGATCTAAATGATTTCAAATAACAATTGGTAATAAAGATCATTCAACTGCTATGAGAATTTTTTTTAATAAATATAAACCATTTCGTATAAAAAGTTAGACGAAACAGTTGTGAAAAACATATCTCATAATAAGCTACTCATATATCAAGCATAAATAAATAGCTATCACCGTACAAAAGTGCCAAATGATAACTCAAGCATTCATGCATTCATACATAAATAACTGAACATGAATATCACTTTAACACATAGGCAGAAATAATTAAGAGATAAAAGTACCATTTATAACTAGTTCTACTGATGAGCTTCAAGCAATAATGATTTATCTCTTCTTAATCCAACTTCCACTAAGAGTACAAAAGTGCAACATCAGTAGTAGATATTAAACGTAGATATCAATAAATCTGTTCCATTCATTCATCAAAACCTCCTTAGAGGGTGCAAAAGTGCATGTTTTGAGGACAAGTTTTTGACAAATTTCAGGACCCTTCTCTAAATGCATGAGAAGGGTTTAAATACTACTAGCTAAATCTAAAAATAATTTATTACAAAAATGTAGGATGTGGTTTAAATGACCGTCCTCATGTTAGGAAAAAATAAAGCAAAATTAACACTAAAACTGAATCTAAAAATAAAACTAACAACTAACTATCTATGTATATGTTCCTTGAAATCACAAGCGTTCAACATTTGTTTGAGGAGAGTTGGCTGTCTGACTTCCGACATTAGCTGTCCTGCGAAAACATAATCGGCAAGAGCTGGCGCCATCTTCTCGGCAAAATTGATGATACATTTGAGAGTCATGCACTGGCTGTGTGGTTTTACCAAATACTTCCAATAAGAATCCCAATTCAACTTAGTTAATCTTTTGATGAATTCTGCCTTTTCTTGAGCCTTCCGTCTCCAGCGTGTCTGCAGATGTTGTACTTTTGGTAGATATCCTAGAGAGGTCTCTGAGATCAGATTCTCCTGCATAAACTTTCATTGATGCAGTCAATGACATTGTTTACTGCTGTGGCTGCTTCTTCTGCCGCTTGTTCTGCTTTCCTGATCTGTGCATCCCACTTATCAAAGAGCATTACTTTGTGAGTGTCATTGATTATTGGTGCGCCTGCCTTTTTCCCTTCCTCTGTTTCTTGCGAAGACAAATATTCAGTAACTCTTTTATCAATTAAATCGTAATCATGTCGCAATTCCACGACTTGATTAGTAATTTTATCGCTTATTTCGCAATAAGAGCTCCACTGTGATATTCTTTGGCACAATGCTTCTTGTTGCTGCAGTAGTTGATCATTTAAGGAAATGGATTCTGTGACGAATTCTGTAAGCTTAGGATCATCCTTGTGCATCTCTTGCATAACCTGTAACTATTTTTCTCTTTCGGCCAAACTGTTCTGGTATCCTATCTGCATTTGTTGAAAGTCCTGTTGTAATCTTTCAAGCTATTTCTGTGCTTCGCTTTTGGCGTTGGCTTGTTGTAGCTGTTGTTGCAAAACCTGTATTTGATCTTCTTTCTCTTTCAGTAGTTACTGTACCTCAGATGCTTTATCAATGGTCGCATAGGCATATGCTCCTGCGATATGAGATAATTTAGTGAGATTTTCAGTGGGATCGGTGGTAGGATCTTGCCATAGGATGTCTAATTGCTCTACATCATGAGAGAGCACGCTTTCCAATTTCCTTTTCTTTCTTTTCTTCTCACCAAAGCCTTATGTTGTGGACTATAAAATACATCAAGAGGAGAAATTTCCTCTATTTTGAGCATAAGTTCAAAGGATGGGGTAATGGGAATATGTTCCATTTTTGGGACATTGCTGATTGTTCTTGTGACTATATCATTCACTGTCTGTACATTACTCTCAGGTGTCTTTGTGCTCTGTCCTTCAATATTGATTAAATCATTGAATGTCTCCCATTCTTTATTTAGCTCAGTTCTGACTGATGGTGGTTGGACGCTGAGAGGGGGAGGATATAGCTGTGGAGAGGTCAAAACCTGTTGCTGTGGGAGTTCCTCTGACTGGGTAGTATCCCTTATTGACCCTTCGCTTTTATTATGGTCACTTTCGGACCTCTTGGAGTGTTTCGACGTTTCTCTCCCAGACTTAGATTTAGATTTGTCTGTGCCTAAACTTCCACTGAGACTGATACTGGGAGTTGGTCCCCTTACGGGTTCCAAGTGTAATTTATCCAAAGGGATATTAGTTAACCTCCTTTCTCTGTATATTTTGAACTCTTGAAATTCTACTGGAGGAAATCACATTTGGACCAAATGCAGAACTTCTTTAAGTGTACTTTTCTGTTGGAAAATATCATCAAAAAGATCATCTTCTTTAGAAAACACCTTTATTTTGACTGCAGTAGTGAAATTTTTAACAATATTAGAAGGGTCGAACGGTCTTCCTAGAAATTTAAACAATCGTAGACATGTCATGTTGTTTACTTCTTTGAATGCATGGCTTAGATCAAATAGTGAAAAGGCCCCACAGGCCACAGGAAATTGCGGCCAAATGGCCTTTTTCTTGTCCTTCAAATCTTTAGTCATACCTCCTTCTCCGCAGGTCTGATAAGCAATCTCTCGTGCTAGTAGTTTATCAGGAACATATAAAGGCAACACATGAGGGGAAGCGAGACTTCAGAATAACTTGACATATGCAAAAAGTTCTTGTCCAAACCATATCGCGACAGGGAGTATATCAACCTCCGCTTCGGGAGAAAATCTTGGAGCGTCTTTATCATACAACATTTTGTACATAGGTAACATGATTCCATGACAAATCTTATAGAAATACGGAGTGAACTTGGAATCCCACAATTCTTTGTGATAAATATGAATGGGTAAGGGATTTTGAGTCGTCCATTTCCAACCCATTAGAGGAAACTTGTATATATAATAGATTGCATCCATCACATATGCAGATAAGTAAGAAGGGGGATAAATTCTCTGAGAAATAGTTCTTTTATACCGGTAATTCAAAAGGGTTTTGGCTAAGTTGTCAGACAATATCTTAGCCCAATCCACAATAGTATCATTAATGGCGACATCCAATAATGGTAGCCATTCAGTTGAAAATTTGTTAATGTCTGGCTTCCAAAAAAGTCTACAGAGCATAGCAGCAGCAAAGCAATACAGGGAGGTGAGAGAACCAGTGCTATACATACCATGCTTATCCTTTTTTAATTGTTCATCCCTTCTTGACCAGTCCTTGGTGCTCTCTTCCAAATCTTCATTTTCTTTAGCGAACTTCTCCATGAACTATTTGTTATAAGTCACCTGTGGCTCTGGCAGATGATACATGAGTCTCAAATCTTGTGGAGGGAACGAGCCAATGAGTCCTTGACCCTGAGTCTTAAATTGTCTGTTTGTGATGTCAGTGCTATGCAATACCCATTTAAGCATGTCTGTGTATGGAAGAATTTCGGGCCTCGCCGCTATCCGGTGGAAGAACGAACATGTTAGTTTTGTAATAGACGCCTTAGAAGACCCATGTGAGCCTGCAGTAGCTGTAACCTCCATCATTTTGGGATTTTCTTCCTCAAGAAGACTGTAGATGCCTTTCCAAGTAGTAATACCAACATCTTTGTTACAGGCGGTGTCTTCATATAAGGGTGTCATTTCTTTGTCTTCAGAACTCGGAGTTTTACCCTTCTTTCCCATAATGTCGTGAACACTGCTATGTATACTTCTCTGCTCTTCGTTCCTAAAATTTACAAATGAGATGAGAATAATGATAAGAAAAAGGTGACGGAAAAACTTTAAATGCCGAAAACATATAAATATACCACCTTACGTGAAATGGCTTTTCGATTAGATCAAAACTATATTTCATTAATGATTTCCAACTAACTCATTGATTAACATTAACGCTCATAACCAGGTCTTGGTTTATGGAATAAGCTTTTCCAAACAACGAGCCCTAAAGATTTGCGATAAGGCGATTTACGATTTGCTTCGCAATATCGCAGATCGCAATATCGTGGAATCGCAATATCGTTGGTTTGTGGCGTATGAAAATCGTCCATTAATGTGTTTTCTGCGAAATGTGATTTGCAGTATGTGCTGTCGCATATCGGTGGTTTAAGGCATTTCAGCGTAAGTGATGTTTGAGGCATGCGATGCGATGAATGTTTTTAGTGCGTAGTTTCACATCGCGATTTCGCAACTTAGAATTCCGCTTGTAGGAAGGCATCCATTACCCTTTTTGCGGTGCGATGTTTCTTAAGGAATGATTTTATTCTAACTTATCATAAAACTTAAGCCTTTTTAGATTTTTCGAGGGTATTCTCCTATTTTATGATAGTAAGTTTTATCGAAAAAAGAAATACAAGCATTAATCGATTTTTTTTTTAATTTTTGAATAAGGGTCCCCACTTATTTAGTATTAATGATAAATCTAAATAAGAAGGGGGGTTGTTGCTGGACACAACAATTGGCGATTCACTTGGAAGAACCAGTTATCTCTGCTTTTCTTTTGAATTTTCTAAACTTCCAAAACAGAAAACTTTCCAGAAAATCAAACTTTATTATAGAAAGATAAAGTACATCATGCTTTCAACTGTCAACGATAGTTTGTTTATTCTATGTTTTTTGGTTATTTTCTACCTCAAGATAGTCATTGTATCTACATAAGTCACTACTTGGTTTATAAAGATAAAAACACAGATTTTTCTATAAATCAGTTTTAAATATGCTCATTTGTCATAGGTAGAGCCTCTACTACTGGCAGGAGTATATAGCCTCGACCAGGTTACTTGTTACCCAGTAATGATCCTGTATCCCACTTGGAGAAATATACAATTTTCAAAGAGAAATCCATATCCACACTTATTGCTTTCATTTTATTTTAACCCTTAAAGAATAATGCCCTGGTTTGGTAGCCAATTTATGGCAGTGCCACTCACTTGATTTATAACTTTGTTGAACAAGCTAGCTCGTCATGAGACCCCTTGTCTTTTGATTGCAACAATCTTGAGTCATTGCCTTGTTGTGGTATGAAGTTTTGGAAAAGTCAGCAAGCTATAATATCTATGATCATGATAAGTCGGCTCGTGATGAGACCTCTTATTCTTTAAGTCAAAGTGTATTGTTGGATTATTCCTTGAAGCTTGTAATTCCCTAGGTGGGGAGGAAGTCATTGTTTCCTTAAGAATAACTCTACACGAAAATGGTAGAGTTTTTGGAAAGAGATTTTATACAGAGAATCTTTTTTTTATTATTGATACCTTTCATTGGACTGATATAAAACAATTTCCCACTAAAGGTCTCTTTTTATAAAAATTGACAAGGCTGAAAGTAGTATCATTTCCAGGCTTATAGCCTTTGACTGTATCTTTCAGTAATAATGACCAATTTTATAAAACAATTCTATTTATACAAGCAAAAAAACAAAATCTAAAAGAAACACTTGTCTTTTTTGTGAATTCCAAATGTAACCATTTACAACTGGTTTTATTATGAAAATAAAGGAAAAACTAATCTACAAAAATAGAAGAATGATCTCTTATGGAAAGTATTTTTTGAGGATCTGTCCATTAACAGGTAAAGACTCTCTTTTTCCTGTTAAATCCTGTAACATAAAAGTAGATGGACCTATGACTTCTGCAATTTGGAAAGGGCCAAGCCACATTCGTTGAAATTTCGTATGTCTTCCTTTTTCCTCATGAGCCTTGTCCCATTTTAAAACTAGATCTCCCATCTGAAAGTCCTTTCTGGATATCATGTTTGAATCAAAGAAGCTTTTACTAATGCTTGGTGATGAGCATGAGTTATTTTAGCCTGTTCTCATTGCTCTTCTAGCTTATGTATTTCCAGCTGCCTTAGTTGTAAGGAAGAAGTTGGTGCTTCATCAATATATTGAACTAAGGCCAAAGAGGGAATTGCTAGATGAGTTGGAAGAACCACTTCTTTCCCATAAACTAAATTAAAGGGAGAAGTGCCAATGGAGGCTTTCTGCGTTATTCAGTCTACCCATAAAGCATATACTAAAGACTTGTGCCAATTTTTGTGAGTTTGATCAATGGTTCGCTTAATGATTCTGATTAAGTTTTTATTCGTAGATTCAGCTAACCCATTCCCTTGTGGGTAATAATTGGTAGAGTATTTAAGCTTAAAATCTCTTTTGAGTGCAAATTCAGTCATAGTATTTCCAGAAAAATACGATGCATTATCAAACATTAAAGCAGAAGGTAAACCAAACCTGGTGATTATGAACTGATCTATGAACTCAATGATGTGTTCGACATTAACTGTCTTGAGAGGAACTGCTTCTACCCATTTAGTAAAATAATCTGTTGCTGTAAGGATATACCTATGCTGTTTAGAAGAGTGAGGAATGATCTCACCTATTATATCCAATCCCCATTGATCAAAACGCTGCTCAATGTTGACTGGTTGCATAGGAAATGATGGTTTCTTTTGTCTCCCAGTAGCAGTTTGACAAACTTGACATTTCCTTACATAGCTATGCGCATCTATGAATAGTGTGGGCCAGTAATAGCCTGCGCGAAGGATTTTATGTGCAGTAGCATCTCTAGCATAGTTTCCACCTGCTGGTCCATCATGGAGTTCCTGCAACACCTTTTCAGCTTTAGATTTCTCGAGACATCTAAGGAGAACAGAATCATAATACATTCTAAAAAGTACATCGTTCATGAGCTAATATTGATAAGCTTTCAAACTTAGAGCTCTTTTCTTGGTATAATCGAGGTTTGAAGGAGCATATCCATTCTTTAGATAAAATATGATATCAGCATATAATGATTCAACATCATTTAGGCTTACCTCATACATTTGTATCTCTGCAGATGGTATTTTGGAAATAAGCGATGCTCCAGCTAGCATTTTGAAAAAGCCTTGACCTTTTAAAATACTTGTTGGTTTGATTTCTACGTCGTATTCTTGTAAGGTAGTAACCCAATTGGCTCTTTTCTCACCCACATCTTTCTTTACTAAGATATTTCTTACCACTGGAAACGATACTATGATTTTTGTATGGGTTTTAAGCAGAAAGGGTCTGAAATATTTAATCGCTTTGAAAACAGCGTAAGCTTGTTTCTCTACGTCTGAATAATTTAACTCAGCCCCTTGTAGATTTGAATTGAAAAAAGCAATTGGGGCTTCTGCCTTGCCTTGATTTTCTTGAGTGAGTATCACAACATATGATCTATCAGAGGCAAATGTATATAAAATGAAAGGATCGGAAAAATTTGGAGTTGCTAAAGATGGAGCGTTAACAATTGCTTGTTTGATCAGATTGAATGCTTCGTATTCATCTTGGCCCAATTTGAAGATTGAGTTCTTTTTAATCATTGCTTGTAAAGGAGATACGATTCTTGAAAAATCTGGAACAAGTATCTTTACAAAATTAATTTGGCCAAGGAAAGATTGCATAGGTTTCTTGTTGTGAGGTAGGGGTATTTCGGAAATCTCCTTGATTCTATCAGGATCAATATGGATTCTAGATTTTGACACTATGAATCAAAGAAGTTTTCCTTCACTTAATGCAAAAAATGATTTTTTTGGGTTAAGTGAAATTCCATACCTTTGACAACATTGAAAGATCTGTTTGAAATCTTTGAAATGATTGCCTTGGTTTTTGGAATATACAGTTATATCATCCAAGTAGATTACCACTGATTTGTTTACTAATCCTTTAAATGCGATGTTCATGGCACTTTGAAATGTGGCACCAACATTGATTAGACCAAAAGGCATCTTTAGATATGCATAAGTGCCCCATTTGGTTCTGAACGTGGTCTTTAATTGATTAACGGGATGGAACAACAATTGGTTGTAGCCAGAGAAACCATCCAAGAAGGACATTAATTCTGATCCTGCGATGGCTTGTAGTATTTGTTCCATGGGAGGCAAAGGAAAATTATCTTTTTGGCAGGCTTTGTTAAGATTTTGAAAGTCAATGCAAATTCTAATGTATCTGTTCTTCTTTCTAACAGGAATTATGTTGGAAACCCATTTAGAATGTCGAATGGGAAAAATGATTTTGGCCTTCAATAACTTATTGAGCTTAGATTTGATATATTTTTCTAGATTAGGATGGATCTTTCTCAGCTTTTATTGGACAGGTTTTTCATCGTTTATCATTGGGATAGTATGTTGGATGATAGAAGTGTCATAAGTCTTGAGTTCATCGTAGTTCCAAGCAAAGACACTTTTGTATTGTTTCAAGAGACAGACATACGCTAATTTTTCTTCAGGAGCTAAGCCAAGGCCTAGGTTGATATTCTGTGGCTTGGTATCAGTTCCTAGATTTACTAATTCATAGTTCAGAGTTGAACTCTGAAGTTTTGAATTGGTAGATCTCTTGAATCAATCTTTCAAATCATATAGGTCTTCTAATTTGACTACTGACTTTAGCATAGCATTATTAGTGCTATATTGTTGCAATTGTTTGTCATTTTGGTCCTCATCAATTATTTGATTGGTGTAAGATCCCTCAGATGTGAGGAAGCTTACAATATCAGGATCATCATTGAAAATCCTCCAATTGCTAATGTTATCAGGAATCAAGGGTCTAAAGGTTAATTCGATTGAAAATCTATCAGGGCTATAGTCTTTTGAGGGAATGAGCTTGGAGGCTACGTTAGCTAAGAGGTCTGCACTAGCATTTTGGAGTCTGGAAATTGATGAAATATTGGATGCTATAAAATGTTCAGTCAGATCTTGGACAAAAGATTGGTAATGCTTTAAATGACCTGATAAACAATGTATAGTATTGCATACTTGTTTGATTACAATTTCAGAGTCTCCAAATACTTGTAGATATTTGATGTCTAATCTGATTGCTTTATATAATCCTTGGACTAAAGCCTTGTATTCTGCGGTATTATTGGTGCAATCAAAATCGAGTCTACAAGTTAGCATAGTTTTGTTTCCCTCTGGACTGATTAACATGCATCCCGCTCTTGCTCCTTCGTTAGACTTAGAACCGTCAAAAAATAACTTCCAAAATAAAGATTTATTTACAGGACTATCTATAGAATTAATACATTTAGAACTATCTGTTTGAGAAAAATTTTCTACTTGAGATAAAACAGAATGTTCTAAGGTGAAGTATGAGCATTAAAATTTCCTAAGAAAGAATCAATAGAATAGTTGCCAATGATATTATTGCTGTATGCTACTGGTTCATTTTCTCCTTCCAATTCTGTTGCTATGTATTTCTGATGTCTTTCTCGCTCAACCTTTATCTGATTTGGTTTACCATTGTAAGGGAGCCACATGTGCGACCAATTGGTTGCAAAATAATCATGACGTTTTTCTGACCAATCTCTGCTAAGAATTAAGCCATAAAATTCTAGAATATCTGCAACTAAAATGTCGATAACTTGACATACCTTTGGATTATATGACATCATTATGGTAACCTAATTTAATTATATGGTCACTTCAACTTGCGATCGATCCAGCTGAACTATGCGCACAACATATTTTTGAGGTTGAACGTTCAACTTTGCACATATTGACTTTGGTAAGATATTAGATGAAGCTCCAGAATCCACTAAACAATTATGCAATTTTTTGTTGAAAACTTGATAAGTAAGAAGAAATGGGGGAGTATGAGATCTCGACCTTCCTCCAATTAAAGCGATATCGTTTGGATCAACTTTATTAATCACGTTAGTTAGAGGTCTTCCCATCTAATGGGAAGCTTGAGAGATTACAGTGGCGGGCAGAGGTGCAACTGGTACAGCATGTAATTCTTTCAAAAGTACCTTTTGCTGATGTTTTAGCTTGCTCAATTCATAAAAAGTGATCTTAGCCTTAGTATTATTCATGTCTTTTATGATATTATACTCCATTTCATCCAAAACAATCAATGTTTTAGATGGAGTTGGTGAAGCTGTTTGGATTGGGATTGTTTGAGTCACTTTAGGTGTCATTTTCTTGGCTGCGACTTTATCCTTAGGCATTGAACTTGTGATCTTTGGCTTAGGAGTAGGTTGAGGAGGATCAAGTTGATTTCTACTTCGAGTACTAACAGGCGATGCCTCTTGATCCTCTTCATCTGGGAGGATGAAATACCTCTATAACTTCTTCTTCATCGGTAGGTTCTTCAGTAGCGATTTCCTCTTCTTCTTCTCCTGATTCAGCACTTGTGATAGCATTGGGAGGCTTTGAATCGGTCGAAGGATTTCTTTTATAAGGCTTGTACAGTTTTTTAGAAGAAGTTTCTGCTACTTGTTTCTTAATGTCAACCATTTCGTTAGACATGGTTTTCAAAACTTTCTGCAATCCTTCTAAATCGAATGGATCTTTCGGTTTTTTTTCTCGGGATCTTCCTTAAAAGTAACCTTCTTACATTTTTGTTCATATACAATGTTTTTCTTTTCTAAGGCTATGATACGTTTCTCTACCGCTATTTCTTCCTTCATATTGTCAACTAAAGTTGTTTTGTTAGCCTTATCAACGAAGATTGCTATGTTTGATGGTAAAGCAGAGATGTACCATTCACTTCGCACTTCTTCGCCAGGCTTGGAAGCTGTAGGAATTTTATTCAACAATTTATTGAAACGTGAATTAAAATCTTTGATAGGTTCTTTTGACTCAACCCTAAGGTTAGACAGGTCATTGATTAGTGTTGCCGTACACCTGTCATCACCGAACTTAGTCAAGAATTGTTCTTGGAAGATATCCCAACTAGTGATAGATCCAGACAATAATGAGAAATACCATGATCCAGCTACTCCTTGTAGAGCGTAAGGAAAGAGGCGGATGACAATATCTTCATTAGTAACTCCATTGAGATTTATAGATAACATAAAGTTGTTTATATGTTCTTTCGCTAGCATGCCTGCTTCAGGATTAAACTTAGGCAACCATTTTTCAGGATGGGCCGGTATTTGACTCAAGGGCGCAGGCATTAAGACTGCCCTTGGGTTATTCCATGGAGATTGGACCATCACTAAACTACTAATAGAGGAAAGCGCAAAAGATGATCCCTGTGGTTGGGAAGATGAGGATATTACAATTCCAGATGATTGAGAAGGAGATGTGGAAGTTCCAGTGGACCGGTGGACAATAATCTGAAGTGGAGGGGTGGATGGTTGACTTCGTGGTGGAGAGGATGAGATGGATGATGATGACGAAAGAGTCTCGCTATCAGACCCTTTAGGTGATTTCCTTGCTCTCTTCCTTGTAGGTAGAGGTAACTCAGTTAGCTCAATACCAAACTTTTCAGTCTTTAATCTGGTGAGAGGATGAGTAGGGTTATATTGCAAAGTCACACTGCCTTGAGATTTATCAGATCTTTGAGGTGATATAGAAAATCGCTGAAGTTTATGGATCAAAGATTCAACTTCACGAGGTTCAATAGTAGATTTCTCTAAAATGTCAGGGTTTGTGGCATTGGCTATTGTTCTTTCGACTTCTTACTCAATATTTAAAGATTCTAAGTGCGATGGAGAAGTCGCGGGAGATGGTGAGGGTGATTTACTCTTAAAATGGTATTTAGATTTATACTTACTTGCCATTCATAGTTCGTGGCCCTCCTTCTAGCGCCAAATATGTTGAAGCCCTGAAAATCGGGTCTACAACAAGGGGGATACCCACCCGGTCCGAACCTTGGTTAGCAGCTCCTTTTTCGTTTGGTATAGTGGGTCCAACTGGGGATATGGGACGAGTTTCCCAATATGTGTGTGTGTGTGTGTTGAGAATTGATATTTCCTTTCTAATAGTTCCTAAGTGAAATGCTTTTATTCTAAATCTAATCTAACAACATGAAATTATATTCTAATAAACAGAAATATCTAATTCTAAACTAACCCGGGATGTAATATTTCTGTTATGCGATCTAAAATGATTTCAAATAACAATTGGTAATAAAGATCATTCAATTGCTATGAGAAAAGAATTCAATAAAGATAAACCATTTCGTATAAAAAGTTAGACGAAACAGTTGTGAAAAACGTATCGCATAATAAGCTACTTATATATCAAGCATAAATAAATAGTTATCACCATACAAAAGTGCCAAATGATAACTCAAGCATTCACGCATTCATACATAAATAACTGAACATGAATACCACTTTAACACATAGGCAGAAATAGTTAAGAGATAAAAGTACCATTTATAACTAGTTCTACTCATGAGCTTCAAGCAATAATGATTTATCTCTTTTTAATCCAACATCTACTAAGAATACAAAAATACAACATCAGTAGTAGATATTAAACGCAAATATCAATAAATCATGTTCCATTCATTCATCAAAACCTCCTCGAAGGGTGCAAAAGTGCATGTTCTGAGGACAATTTTTTGACAAATTTCAGGACCCTTCTCTAAATGCATGAGAAGGGTTTAAATACTACTAGCTAAATCTAAAAATAATTTATTACAAAAATGTAGGATGCGGTTTAAATGAATGTTCTCATTTTAGGAAAAAATAAAGCAAAATTAACACTAAAACTGAATCTAAAACTAAAACTAACAACTAACTATCTGTGTATCTGTTCCTTGAAATCGCAAGCATTCATTATTTTCTTGAGGAGAGTTGGCTGGCCAACTTCCGACTTTAGCTGTCTTGCAAAAACGGAATCGACAAGAGCTGGTGCCATCTTCTCGGCAAAATTGATGATACATTTGAGAGTCATGCACTAGCTGTGTGGTTTCACCAAATACGTCTAGTAAGAATCCCAATTCAACTTAGTTAATCTTTTGATGGATTCTACATTTTCTTGAGCTTTCTGTCTCCAGCCTGTCTGCATATGCTGTACTTTCGGTAGATATCTTGGAGTGGTCTCTCAGATTAGATTTGCCTTGTGTAAATTTTCATTGATGTAGTCAATCACATTGTTTGCCACTGTGGCTGCCTCTTCTGTCGCTTGTTCTGCTTTCCTGCTCTGTGCATCCCACTTATTAAAGAGCATTTCTTTGCGAGTGTCATTGATTATTGGTGTGCCTGCCTTTTTCCCTTCCTCTGTTTCTTGCCAAGCCAAATATTCAGTAACTCTTTTATCAATTAAATTGTGATCATGTCGCAAGTCCACGACTTGATTAGTAATTTTATCGCTTATTTCGCAATAAGAGCTTCACTGTGATATTCTTTGGCACAATGCTTCTTGTTGCTGCAGTAGTTGATCATTTAAGGAAATGGATTCTGTGACGGGTTCTGTAAGCTTAGGATCATCCTTGTGCATCTCTTGCATAACCTGTAACTGTTTTTCTCTTTCGGCCAAACTGTTCTAGTATCCTATCTGCATTTGTTGAAAGTCCCGTTGTAATATTTCAAGCTGTTTCTGTGCTTCGTTGTTGGCGTTGGCTTGTTATAGTTGTTTCTGAAAAACCTGTATTTGATCTTCTTTCTCTTTCAGTAGTTACTGTACCTAATATGCTTTATCAATGGTCGCAGAGGCATATGCTCCTGCGATCTGAGATAATTTAGTGAGATTTTCAGTGGGATCAATGGTAGGATCTTGCCATAGGATGTCTAATTTCTCTGCATCATGAGAGAGCACGCTTTACAATTTCCTTTTCTTTCTTTTTATTCTCACGATAGCCTTATGTTGTGGATTGTAAAATACATCAAAAGGAGGAATTTCCTCTATTTTGAGCATAAGTTCAGAGGATGGGGTAATGGGAATATGTTCCATTTATGGGACATTGCTAATTGTTCCTGTGACTATATCATTCACTGTCTGTACATTACTCTCAGGTGTCTTTGTGCTTTGTCCTTCAATATTGATTAAATCATTGAATGCCTCCCATTCTTTATCTAGCTCAGTTATGACTGATGGTGGCTGGATGATGAGAGGGGGAGGATATAGCTATGGAGAGGTCAAAACCTGTTGCTGTGGGAATTCCTTCGACTGGGCAGTATCCCTTACTGACCCTTCGCTTTTATTATGGTCACTTTCAGACCTCTTGGAGTGTTTCAACGTTTATCTCCCAGACTTAGATTTAGATCTGCCTATGCCTGAACTTCCACTGAGACTGATATTGGGAGCTGGTTCCCTTACGGGTTCCAAGAGTAATTTATCCAAAGGGATATTAGTTAACCTCCTTTCTCTGTATATTTTGAACTCTTGAAATTTTGCTGGAGGAAATTGCATTTGGGCCGAATGCAGAACTTCTTTAAGTGTACTTTTTTGTTGGAACATAGCATCAAAAAGATCATTTTCTTTAGAAAACACCTTTATTTTGACTGCAGTAGTGAAATTTTTAACAATATCAGAAGGGTCGAACGGTCTTCCTGGAAATTTGAACAATCGTAGACATGTCATGTTGTTTACTTCTTTGAATGCATGGCCTACATCAAATAGTGAAAAGGCTCTACAGGCCATAGGAAATTGCGGCCAAATGGACTTCTCCTTGTCCTTCAAATATTTAGTCATACCTCCTTTTCGCACGTCTGATAAGCAATCTCTCATGCTCGTAGTTTATCAGGAACATATAAAGGTAAGACATCAGGGGAAGTGAGACTTCCGAATACCTTGACATATGTAAAAAGTTCTTCTCCAAACCATCTCATAATAGGGAGTATATTGACCTCCGCTTCAGGAGAAAATCTTGGAGCGTCTTTATCATACAACGTTCTGTACATAGGTAACATGATTCCATGACAAATCTTGTAGAAATATGGAGTAAACTTGGAATTCCACAATTCTTTGTAATAAATATGAATGGGTAAGGGATCTTGAGTTGTCCATTTCCAACCCATTAGAGGAAACTTGGAAATATAACAGATTGCATCCATCACATATGTAGATAAGTAGAAAGGGGGATAAATTCTTTGAAAAATAATTCTTTTAGACCGGTAATTCAAAATGGCTATGGCTAAGTTTTCAGACAATATCTTAGCCCAATCCACAATAGTAGCATTAATGGCGACATCCAAATGGTAGCCATTCAGATGAAAATTTGTTAATGTCTGGCTTCCCAAAAGGTCTACAGAGCATAGTAGTAGCAAAGCAATATGGGGAGGTGAGAGAACCAATACTATACATACCATGCTTATCCTTTTTTAGTGGTCCATCTCTTCTTGACCAGTCCTTGGTGCACTTTGCCAAATATTCATTTTCTTTAGCGAAATTCTCCATGAACTGTTTGTTATAAGTCGCTTGTGGCTTTGGTAGATGATACAAGAGCCTCAAATCTTTTGGAGTGAACGAGCCAATGAGTCCTTGACCTTGAGTATTAAATTTTTTGCCTGTGATGTCAGTGCTATCCAGTACCCATTTAACCATGTCTATTTATGGAATAATTTTGGGCCTCGCCGCTATCCAGTGCAAGAATGAACATGCTAGTTCTATAATAGACACCTTAGAAGACCCATGTGAGCCTGTAGTAGCTGTAACCTCCATCATTTTGGGATTTTCTTCCTTAGGTAGACTGTACATGCCTTCCCAAGTAGTAATACCGACATCTTTGTTACAGGCGGTGTGTGTATATAAGGGCGTCATTTATTTGTCTTCAAAAGTCGGAGCTTTACCCTTCTTTCCCATAATGTCCACATTGCTATGTATACTTCTCTGCTCTTCGTTCCTGTAGTGTACAAATGAGGTGAGAATAATGATAAGAAAAAGGTGACAAGAAAGCTTTAAATGCCAAAAACATATAAAATATACCACCTTACGTGAAATGGCTCTTCGATCAGATCAAAACCATATTTCATTAATGATTGCCAACTAACTCATTGATTAACATTAATGCGCATAACCAGGTCTCTGTTTATGGAAAAATCTTTTTCGATCAACAAGTCTTGAAGATCTACAATAAGGCGATTTGATTCGCAATATCGTAGATCGCAATATCGTGGAATCGTAATATCGCTGGTTTGTGGCGTATGAGAATCATCCATTAATGTGTTTTCTGCGAAATGTGATTTGCAGTATGCACCGTCGCATATCGGTGGTTTAAGGCGTTTTAGCGTAAGTGATGTTTGAGGCATGCAATGCGATGAATGTTTTTAGTGCGTAGTTTTGCATCGCGATTTCACAACTTAGAATTCCGCTTGTAAGAAGGCATCCATTACCCTTTTTGCGATGCGACGTTTCTTAAGGAATGATTTTATTCTAACTTATCATAAAACTTAAGCCTTTTTAGATTTTTCGAGGGTATTCTCCTAAGTTTATGATAGTAAGTTTTATTGAAAAAGGAAATACAAACATTAATTGATTGTTTTAAATTTTTGAATAAGGGTCCCCACTTATTTAGCATTAGTGATAAAACTAAATAAGAAGGGGGGTTGTTGCTGGCCACAAAAATTGGCAATTCACTTGGAAGAACCAGTTATCTCTGCTTTTCGTTTGAATTTTATAAACTTCCAAAATAGAAAACTTTCCAGAAAATCAAACTTTATTATAGAAAGATAAAGTACATCATGCTTTCAGCTGTCAACGATAGTTTGTTTATTCTATGTTTAACTTTGGTTATTTTCTTCCTCATGCTAGTCATTGTATCTACATTAGTCACTACTTGGTTTATAAAGATAACAAATCCTTCTCTGTAAATTAGTTTTAAATATGCTCATTTGTCGTAGGTAGAGCCTCTGCTGTCAGTAGGCGTTTATAGCCTCAACAGGGTTACCTGTTACCCAACAATGATCCTGTATCCCACTTGGAGAAATATACAATTTTCAAAGAGAAATCCATATCCACACTTATTGCTTTCATTTTATTTTAACCCTTAAAGAACAATGCCTTGGTTTGGTAGCCAATTTATGGCAGTGCCACTCACTTGATTTATAACTTTGTTGAACAAGCTGGCTCATGCTAAGACCCCTTGTCTTTTGATTGCAACAATCTTGAGTCAGTGCCCTATTGTGGTATGTAGTTTTGGCAAAGTCAGCAAGCTATAATATCTATGATCATGATAAGTCGACTCGTGATGAGATCTCTTATTCTTTAAGTTAAAGTGTATCGTTGGATTATTCCTTGAAGCTTGTAATTCCCTAGTGGGGAGGAAGTCATTGTTTCCTTAAGAATAGCTCTGGACAAAAATGGTAGAGTTTTTGGAAAGAGCTTTTCTATAGAGAATTGATGAGCCCCAAAAATGGATAATTATTTGGGCTCATTCAACCTCCTAATTTGAATTAATCCACCATTATCATTAATTTATTGCATGTTTTTGATTATATTTATGCTAATAGAGTGAATTGGGTTAGTCATTATGCCAACAAGTCTAATGTGTGCATTGTGTAGCCTTTTTGGTCAATTTGGAGACAAAATTGAAGGTTTTAATGAGCACTTGGTAGCCAAATTCGTGGGAGAACAAGGGAGAGGATTTGTAGGAAGGT
>APFE030414085.1:0-11528 GCA_000404065.3 Pinus taeda | reverse complement strand
GAAGATGGAGGAAAACAGAGGTACAAAGCTAGACTTGTGGTGAAGGGGTTTGCACAAAAGAAAGGTATTGATTTTGATGAAATATTTTCTCCTGTTGTTAAAATGACTTCAATCAAAACTATTTTAAGTCTTGTAGCAGCTGAAGATTTGCATCTTGAGCGGTTAGATGTAAAGACAACCTTTCTCCATGGGGATTTGGAGGAAGAGATATATATGCAGTAGCGACAAGGATATTAAGTGAAAGGGAAGGAAAAACTAGTGTGTAGGTTGAAGAAGAGCTTGTATGGCTTAAAACAGGCTCCAAGGTAGTGGTATCTAAAATTGGACAAGTTTATGTCTGAACAAGGTTATACTAGATGTCATTCTGATCATTGTGTTTATCTGAAAAAGCAAAATGATGGCAACTATATTATATTGTTGTTGTATGTAGATGACATGCTTGTTGCAAGGTCTAACATGCAGGAAATAAATGTGCTCAAAATACAATTGGAAAATTCATTTGCAATGAAGGATTTGGGAGCTGCAAAACAAATCCTTGGTATGAGAATCACTAGAGAGAGGAAAAATCGCAAGTTAACATTGTCTCATAATGAGTACATACAAAAGGTGTTGAAAATATTTAATATGCACAATGCAAAACCAGTTAGTACACCTTTTGCTAGCCATTTCAAACTTAGTAAGGAAATGTGCCAAAAGACCCAAGAAGACATGGATTATATGTCTAAAGTTCCATATGCATCAGCAGTTGGAAGCTTAATGTATGCAATGGTCTGCCCAAGGCCTGATATTGCACATGTAGTGGGAGTTGTAAGCAGGTACATGAACAATCCAGGAAAGGAACATTGGATGGCAGTGAAATGGATTCTCAGATATTTGAAAGGTACCACAAATCAGGCATTATGCTTTGGTGGTTCAAACATTTCTCTATAGGTATGTTGATGCAGATATGGTAGGTGATAGAGATATCAGGAGGAGCACTACAGGATATGTATTTACTGTTGGTGGAATGGTTGTCAGTTGGGGTTCAAAAATCCAAAGTGTTGTTGCACTTTCAACAACAGAAGTAGAGTATGTTGCTGCTACAGAGGCTAGTAAAGAAATGATTTGGTTACAAAGGTTTATGGGTGAATTAGGTAAGGAGCATGACATGGGCACGTTATACAGTGATAGCCAAAGTGCCATTCATCTTGCAAAGAACTCAAAATTTCATTCTAGGACTAAACACATATAGCTCAAGTACCATTTCATACGATCAGTGTTGGAAGATGGAGAGTTGAAGTTGGAAAAGATACACACTAGCCAGAATCCTGCAGATATGCTAACAAAAGTTGTAACCAGGGAGAAACTGAGAATATGTTCAGTTTCAATTGGTCTTCAAGGATGACGATGAAGATGAGAAAAAACCAGGTCCAAAGAGGAGTCATTTTCCAGCAAATGAAGCAGCGGTGGAGTTGCTACAATCATTCTCCAAGTGGGAGATTGTTGTGTGTGGAGCATGATTGTTCAGAGGTCTTTGTTTCAGCTGGATGTATAACCCAGGAAGTTTGTACACCCCTCCACATGAGGCGGTGCTCCTCCCCGGCTGGGGGGTCCAGGGGCCAGCGGTCCCCCAGCACTGCCCACGAAGCTAAAAACAGATGTAAAATTATAGTAATTTCTAGTCAATCTGGGCCGTTCATTAGGCGGATGATCTGACGGTAGAAATTATGATTAGTTTAGGGTTTTTTGCCATAGAAGGCAAGCCCTCTCTTTGTATGAGGGTATTGTATTGAGTCTGTCTAATAAATGTGTATTCTCTGAGCGAGAAGCAGAGAGGTGAGACTGTGAGAGAAAACAGAGGATATTACAGCGGATCTACTGTAGGTTGTGTCTCTTCATTTTGCTGGATAATAGAAAGGAAGGACTGGTTGTTTGAGGTGGACGTAGCCCAAATTGGGTGAACCACGTATATCTGTGTCTCTCTTGTTTTATGCGTTTTCTGTGTTTATATTTCTGCAATATTTTATGTGTTCCATTGCTTCGTAATATATAATTTTCTAACAACAATTAGAGAACTTGACAATTAAAGATATGGAGTGCATACAATTAAAAGAGGAGTTGACTAAATTAGAGAAAGATAATGAACTAAAAAGAAAGGCCCATAAGGAAGCTCTGGCTAAATATAAATAATTAAAGGCACAATTAAATTCAATGAACCTCAGTTTGATTGATACCAAATATGCTATTTGGAACCATCTTTCTTTGGAACTTAAAATATTGAAGGATTATTTTACGTAGGTTGAAGATTAATAAGAATTGGAAAATTCTTGTTTGACTCACGCTTCCATTTTTCAGAAGGATCTAGGAGACAAACCTATGAAAGCCATAAATGTTTTAATATTTCTTAACACAAGGACGAAATCTAAATTGATTTTTTAAGGAATATAGGACATGGCCGACCTTATCTTTCAAGATAGAAAGTGTATTGTGAAAGATGGCTTAGTAAAGGAAGTGATAGGAAAATCAAATTATATGTTAGGCAAAGTATCAGATTTTAAAGATATCTTCTAGGATATTTTTTTGAAGGGTCTACCAATCTTCTAGAATGATCAAGGAGTGCTTATCCCACATGAAGAGTATCAGGTCAATTTTCAAGAAAAGAGGAATGACACATCACAATTCAATCATACTTCTTTGAATTTAATGGGTCAAATCATTTTCAACCTTTTAGAAAGATATTTTAATCTTCTTAATCAAACTAGAAGAGTGAATAATGATTTACCACCAATATCTTCTACTTTTCACACAGATTTGGATACTATGTATAGAGAGATGATATCAACATCATTCCCATCGACAACCATCTAGAAGAGAATAACTTTATTCAACGAGAAATGGATTTCATTAGAGGAATATTCTACTTAAAATCATCTTGACTCATAGACAATCCTAGGATTTTTGCAACAAATTGCAAATTTATCTTATTTTGTTGATAATATTGGGGTTCTTCCCAAAGTTTGTAGAACTGAATATTTTTTAAAAGTATAACTTCTCTCATCATGATGAGGAAAATTTTAGGATTTTGAGAAAAGAAAGACTATTGTGTGTATGTAAATACTTTTTTTATTCTTATGAAATTAATTAAAATTCATCAAGATCAAAAGTACTTGAGCAATTGAAACCAAAGATTCATGTGTTGGTATTTTCCAGTTTGTGTTCTTTAGTGATTGTTTTCTTTCAATATTTCATTTGATGTGTTATCTTTAATGTTTTAATTTGATCTTTTATCACTCAGGTTGTTCCCCAAAACTTGTGAAAAAAGGGAATACGGCCAAGGTAACCACTAACCAATTTTTTAGATGCAATTTCTAGCCAAACTGCATCCAGAGAGGGCTCTCTCTTTATAATTTAACTTTGTTTTTTGAAGTTTTATGCTAGTTATGATGTGCAGAGTTTTGTTTTAAGTTTGTTTGGATGGTGATTTTAAACAGAGCTAGGATGCAAGTCTGAAAGAGCTTATTCCATTGGGAAATGGAGTCTATGAAGATGGACTGCTAAGTGTGTTTCTGTGATGATGAGGCAATACTACAGAGCAAGATAATCAGTTTTGGAACAATATTGAAAGCTAGAAATTGATGGGATGTAAGCCAGGGGGTAAAGGGAAGTTAAGAATCCTTTATCATGGTGGCAGAGGGAACGTGCATGAATATTTTCAAGGAGCAGTGAAGAATTCCTTATCAATTTTCAAAGTGGAAGAATTAGTGGAAACGAGGGCATCTAAGAATTTCTGTTTATGCTAGTTCCGAAGAAAACATAAATAACAACAGGAATTGAACACAGAGTGTATTTAAACAAGTTATGGGCTATTCTTTTTCCCTGTTGTTAAGATTATGAAACACATATGAAATTTGCAAACATAGAAAACGCAAAAACACAGTTTAGAATAACTTATTGAGCCAAAGAAAGACACAAGAATTATATAGCAGAGCCCAGAATAATCAAATCCACATTCACAAGGTCCAGCAACAATGCATTTCAACAGCCTTTGTATTAAGAAATATTAGAGTTACAGCGCTATCCAAGAGGAGAATCACCAACCCCGAATACATTCATTGTGGGGGTATTTATACAAAAAGAGAGTTACAAAATATCTTGTGGATAAGATATGAAGTAATAACTTCCTTCACCTACTCTGTCAGGGAAATAAATGCAGAAATAAAGGTAGGAGTTATTGTGGCTGTGGTGGCTGCTTTAACTGACAAGATATTTTAGATTTTTCAACCCAGGAATTCGGTTGGTAGTTGTGTCTTTAATTTGCATTCCTGTGTTGTTGTCCTGATCCTTTTACCTGCTCTTGATTTAGCTTTAATGTGTCCTGATCCTCGCTTGAGCTCCTTCCTTCATATCTGCCACATGTCTTGCTATTTGACCCAGTGTACATAGGCAAAAAGATCCAAAATACCTAGGCAAAACTTCCAGCATACTCTGCTACCATTGATCTGTAGGAAACTGATGTCTTTGTAGTTTTACAAGTGTTTCATGAGCCTCAGTATACCTGTAAAAGTTAGGCTTGACTTCAAAAAGATGATTTATTTCATGTTCTATATAAAACAAATTTTCCAATTTGTCATATAAACTCTGTCCGGAAGGAGGTCCTGTGTCTTCTGAAGTGTTGGATGATGCAGTGGTCTGATTTGTTACATACAAGTTTACCCTGTGAGCATATTGTTGATGTTATAACAATTTTTGATTGATTATTAGTAAACTGGGTAGATCCTTCTGCTGTAAGATTGTGAATTTATCTGTGAAGGCATCAATGTCCATCTACATCTCTTGGCACTTCCTTTTCAAAGTATGTACAAAATTTCTCATTGTCAGCACCTTCTTCACTGTCAAAATGGTGCATGTCCTGTCTGAGATCTCTAAAGCTGCTAGCTATTCTTTACTATGGGTATTCAAAAAATGGATCAACCTATTGGCCTGCTCAGGCATATTTCCCAATGATGCCTTGGCCCTTTGAATTTTCTCTTGTGCCCTTCCTATCAATTCAATTTGTTCATATATTGTTTGAATTGATAGCCATTGGTCAGTGATGGACTGGCCAATCTTGGTCCACCAAATCATTTTAATGTCTACCAGAGGTTTATGCAATGTGAGATCCTTTTCCAATGATTTCACCTTGCTTCACCTCTCTGGTCTTCTCTGCCACTATTATTTTTGACTTGTCATAGCTCACCTCTAGCTTGGCTAGTCTTTCTTTTGTCTCCTTGAGCTCTGGCATTTGAGCTTCTACCTCTTATATTGCCTTCATCATTTCTTCCATCCTCATGCTGGTCTCTAGCTCTGTTGTCGTGGCCGTTGTAGCATCTGTAGTTGCTATACCTGTTGTTGATGCTGGCTCAGTGGGAGGGATTGCTACTGTGTCTGTGGGGGGAGCAGAGACAATTGTTGGAGCTGTTTCAGGTGGCTGGGAGGTCGACTCACCCTGCTTAGCTTGAAATTCTTTCTCCAACTCTTGCTCTGTCTGCATTAGCCTTTGATTCATTCTCAATAACAAATCCATTACATCCTCTTCTCCTTTTTCTCGTGCTAGTTCTGTTGTTTGTGGATGCATGGTGACAAGCAGCTTCAATTGCTTTCTAAGGGAAACAATATCTTCCTCCTTCTTCTTTATCAATGATTTGATGCCCTTGGCATCCTTGGGATCATGTCCCAACTCAATAATTATTTCTTCCAGAGTCTTTATTCTATTGTCTTTGGCTAGAGAAGAGATCTTCTCCAAATCCAATTGAGCAGATGTATTACTCAATGACTCTTTTAATTGGTGGGCCAGCATTGCCTTGTTTTCCAATGTAGCATAGACCATTTCACCCGTTTGTTTGTGCAATTCTATTTGGTCCATTAGGTGTATATCTTTGGCAAGGACCTCTAGATTGGTCCTTATGTAGTTAGCTGTAGATTTTGGTTGCTGAATCTTGGGCTTGAAATGACTTAAGATCATTTTCTCCTCCTTGATGTCACAAGCTACCATTAGTCTATGCTGTTTGGAGGGTGTCATCTTGAGAAATTGATCATACAACTGAATTATTAATGACTCATTTTGAGCCTTAATCTCCATAAATGATTTTTTGATATCTGATCGTTTCTTGGCTTGTGACCTTGAGGAGGAGACTTCCATTCCATGCTGCCTCTCCACTTCTTGTCTGTGAGAGCTAGCGGAAGTCTGTTGGCTGATGGCCCTCTCTCCTCTTGTGCTTTCAGTGATTTCTTCCACAATGTCCTCTTCAGGAGAATCTACACTTTGCCTTTTGGCCTCTTGCTGTTCTTTTGACCCACTTGCAGGTGTGATCTCTTCACGGTCTCTTTTCTTACTTCTCCTCGGGAAGAGGAGTCTGCAGTGCTGGTACTTCTAGTGCTTGTGCCTGTAGTGAAGGGGCTTGCCCTTGACTGTGTTCTTTTGAGGTAGTTGGCTGTTCTTCCATTGTTTCTTGCTCTACAACTACTAACTCCTTGCCCTTTGTTGTCCCTGTTGTTGGTGTAGTCCTTTCCTGGGCAACTTGTTGTGAAGTTGTAGCAGTTGATGAGCTTTCCCCGGTTTGCTGTGGTATTTTGAATGATACTTGCCCAAAAGAATCTAAGTCAAGAGTTTTTTTCTAGATTTTTCATAGTTTGTTCCATTTTCTCTTCCTCAGTAAACTCTTCAACTAGTGTGACCTCCACCCACTCATCTTGGTTGGCAAACTTTTCTTTGTCAGGGATGTTGCAATGTTCATAGGGTGCCAGCCTATATTTTACCCTTCTTGCATTGATAAAGCCATATGGGTCATAGGGTACCCACCAAAAGTTTCTCTTGAGTCTGAGTGTTTGACCCAATATTTCATTAGCATCCTTCTATCCCTCTTTATTGTTCATAACATAGGGGCCTAACTGGTCTCTGAGTTTTAATCGGGCCTTTTTCTTTGTGCTATGGAAGTGACTCAGATCTGAATTGATGAATTTCCTGAAATATTCCAAGGCAAACAGTGTCATTGGCACATATCTGGGCAACCTGTAGGGGCATAGCTCACAACCATATATCCTCATAATAGTGTGATTCTGGTAAAAGTACTAGTCACCTATTTTATAGTTTTTGGAGAGCTATAATATCTTTTGCATATCATATGTCAGTCTAGGAGGAGGATTTCTCATCAAGAGAGAAGAGACTGGGTACAAAATCAAATTAATAAACTCACAATAAGAGTAGGGAGAGCTGCGGACTTCATGAAAGATTGGGGTCCAAAACATCACAGACCTCCTTTCCCCTTTATGGTCCAATTTTCTAATGGGGAATTGGAAGATATCTGGCTGATAATATAAGAACAAATGATAGATATAGGATAAATATTTAAAGATTCCCTCCTTGTCTAGCCTCAACAATTGGTCATGTATCTTGTTGGCAATAAATTTGGCATAGTTGTATTTGACAGCAAGGAGCTGCCCTGGAGTAAATATAGACATCATAACCAATATGGTTTCATCAATATGCTCACTTGTCTTGAACCCCAGAACAAAATATATCATATCAACAACTGATCTACCCACTTCAGTGAAAGATGCATAGTGGAAAGGAGGTGGATCCTTAGGCTACCGATCTGCTCTCATAAACACTTGGGAAATTCTGGTTATCTCTGCGCTGGAGAGTTTGGGACCTTCATCCAGCAAGAACTTCATGGTAAGAGGAAACTGGAGGTGGGTTGGTTTGAAGTTCAACATCTGATTTATAGAGTCAGGAGTAATATGAAAAAGGGTAGTTCCAGATGGACTCTTAACTGCCCTATTTGTTGGCTCATAGTTATCACTACAGAGGTGAATGATCTCAGGGAATATATTCACATAGGGGAGGTAGTATATGGGTAGATTTGATTCCCATATGCCATAGACATCATTTTGATTTAAGTAGCTATTTTTGAGCTCACGGACTGCTTGCTGATGGTTTTGGTAGCCTACTAGGTCTTGGATTAGATAGCCTTTATCAGCTAAGGGCAGATGTTCTAATTACTTGTGGGGTGCATTAAGAGGAGTGATGTTCAAGGCTACTGGACCTTCCATGGATAAACTCTGTTGCCTTTAAAATTGGAAATTTTGGCTCTGTGCAAGCAAAATAGGCAAAACAATGGCTTTGTGGATTTCTCCGGGATTTTCACCGTTGACACTGGTTTGTTGGCTTTAATTTAGCTCTGTGGATTGAATTTAGCTGAAGAAACAGAACTTATGGGCTTCTTTGGCACAATGGGTGACAATTGTGGACAAAAGGCAGTTTTCAGGGTTCCTTGGAGAACTTGCAAGGCTGAACGAGCTCAATTTTAGCTCACTGTGTGGATTTATGGTGAATTTGGCAAGACAGAGGTTATGGTGGGTATTTTTGGTAGCAACACAATGTTTCTTCTTCAAATTATAGGTGTTGTGGGCAATCTTACAGTGAAATTCAATAAAAACAGGGTCGGGAGCAATTTGTTGTAAATACCTGTTTTCTCAACAGAATGGTCGATTTGCAGGCGACCAAGTGAGCCGGGGGGGGGGGGGGGGGGGGGGGGGAGAGCTATGGAGTCAAAGCCGCTGGCACAGGTTGCGTACAGAAAACAAAGGAAAATGGGTAAAAACAATGTTTTCACCCCTTTTTACCCGAAATTTTAAGTTTGGCGAGTTTGGTGCTCTTTTTTCGAATGACGTCATTTTGTCGTGTAGTGGGGTACAGATGCTGACATGGCAGGTGATGTGGCATGTGACGTGTTGGGTGATGTCAGCAGACGACGTGTCAGGTGACGTCATCAGATGATGTGGGCATGACGTCAGCAGGGAGGCGGTGGGGTGGTAAGTGGTATTCCCCGCACCGCCTTTGGAGGAAAGTGGTATTGGGGGAGGGGGCTCCGAACATGTTGGGCGCTTGATACGTGTCCTCGGTACGGCAAAAATACCGCCCATCCCCTGGACACTAAAGTTCAGCATGTTAGGGCTTCCGATATCGCCAACAACCATTGGATCTGTCGACGATGATTGGACGGCTGGCGGGAAATGAAGGTGGCGGCAGGTTATCTGTGGGGGACCCGCTTTAATATTTCGGGTTTTTGTAATGTTTGCGGTGTATTTCTGACTTTGGGTTAAATTGGTTTTGGGGGTAAAAATGCAGGTTTTCGGCTATTTATTTAGCTAGAGGCTAAACAAGTCCCGATGAGGCACATGGAGGGTTGTTATTGGCCCCGGGTGGACCAATAACTCCCGACAAAACGTTAACATATAGCTATAGTAAGCCAAGGGTCGGGGTATTAGATTTTTTAGGGATTTTGTGTATTTATACATAGTAACGGAGGGGAATATACATAGGAGCTATATAATAGGGTTAGTAGGTTAATATAACTATGTGGAATGGGTTTGTATGGATTAGGCTAAGTTCATAGAGTGAAAACTTAGGCATGGGGTGAATGAAAGGATGCCAAGTGGTGAAGTTTAGGAAACTTGGAAAAAGGGAAAAAGACATTTTACACAAGAAATGTGGCTTGTTTTGCCTAGGTGCAAACACATGTTCACTTAGTTTTTCTATGAGATGAAGTGGACTAAAGGAAATGAGCAGATCTCATTGTCCTTGGTGGGAATGTTAGTAAGTGTTTTTTGGGGAAATGGGGAGGGGAATTAGTCATGCTCCCTTTGTTTTGTAGCCACCTTGCCATGGTACCTTATGAGTTTTGTGAGATGAAAACTTGTTCCAAAGGACCAAATTGCTCATAAACCATGCTTCTATACCATCAAAACTGCCTACCCAACCTAGTATACCTAACATTTTCTCTTAATTTTCATTGGGTGCATTTGAACTAGCAAACCCTGATTCTTCTCTTTTCTTTTAGCTGTCCTCCTATCTAAGTCTACCCTTATCTTTTCCAGGGCTCAGATTAAGCTGTTGAGACCCTTTGCTTCTCTACCTAACTACTTGCCTGCCAAGTTTAAACTGTTTGTGCGGACCTTTATTCTCTATTCTAAGACAAGTAAAATTCAAACATGATCTAGCCAGGATTAGATTGCCTAGCTATTCATCAACTATGGCAAGATTCAACCACCTATACATAGTGAAATTCTACAAAATATAGAACCTTTGCAGCATGAAAAGGATGAACATATTTGGCACTTCTCCAATCAATCATGAAAAATGGAACCTATTGGTATAGGAAGCTAATAGTGGCTTCACTTGGGGATGGCTTTTCCCAGTGAAAAGTAAAGAAAAGTAGGTCAGATGGCCTTATCTTTAGTTCTTGCTATATTCTGAAATTTCTCCTTTGCTGTTCACAAAATAGTTCCTCTGCAATGTCTGTATTTCTCATGAACTCATTCCAATTATTGCAGCTCTGTTTTGGGTACTCTGTTTGATTTTTTCTCAACATTTTCACAGTTCCCTAGTGTTGAAAATAATACTGAGAGGGGGGGTGAATCAGTATTATCTAGTCCTTTTAAAAATTCTTCCTTATTTATACTTTGAATTATTTTTGCATATCAGTACCATAAAACAATGAGCATGAACAAGAAAAACAGACAGTCACATCAAAGAACACCAGATATAAGGTGGAAACCCAATGTGGGTGAAAACCACCTGCTGCAATATGTCTCTATCTTCTTTCAAATTAGAAACTCCTTTTACAATGGTCTTGTACTGGTGCAGTCCTTTACCAGTACGCAGGCTGCAACCTGCAGAGAGCTACAACTCTCTCTCGTTTTCCAGTCTCTCCTGGAAGGGAGCTACAACCCCCTACTTCTTTTCTTTCAAGGACCACTTTTCATAAATTTTCAAACTGGATCCATAAATATCAAATGATCATCAAGTACCAGTAAGTCACCCAGATAACCAGATCCACAATAACAAAAAACTAAACCTAGAACACCTTCTGCGGCGTCTCCTGCGGCGCCTCTTGCGGTGTCTCCTGCGGCGCCTCATGCGGCGTCTCCTGCGGCGTCTCCTGCGGCACCTCTTGCGGCATCTCCTGCGGCGCCTCCTGCGGCATCGCCTGCGGCACCTCCTGTGGCGCCTCCTGTGGCGTCTCCTGCGGTGCCTTCTGTGACGTCTCCTGCGGCGCCTTATGTGGCGTCTCCTGCGGCGCCTTCTGTGGCGTCTCCTGCAGCACCTTCTGTGGCATCTCCTGTGGCGCCTTCTGCGGCGTCTCCTGTGGCGCCTTCTACGGCGTCTCCTGCGGCGCCTCCTGCGGCATCTCCTGCGGCGCCTCCTACGGCGTCTCCTGCGGCGCCTCCTGCGGCGTCTCCTGCGGCGCCTCCTGCTCTTCCGCAGCTGCAGCGCTTGAGAGATCACCCTTCACAGATTCGCTTTCCACTTCACTTTCATATAGATCGAGCTTTTGAAACAATAACCCAATATTTCAGATCTTAAGATATTCAACCAAAAAGCACACCAAGCCAAATGATCTCCTTTGCTTTATATAGGCAAGCTCTTCCTCAAATCATGGACGAATACCACGGGCCAAAACCATAGGATCAAAAACTGTGGGACTAATACCATGAACCAACCATGAAAG
>APFE030414072.1:0-12603 GCA_000404065.3 Pinus taeda | reverse complement strand
TGGCACCGCATCCCCGAGATCCAAGCTCTTCTTCTGGTGCATTCTTAGGAACAAGGTGCCTACCGGAGAAAATCTATTATGTAGAGCTTATCATGGACCTACCTGGTGCGCGATATGCAAAGAAGCATCCGAATCAACAGAACATTTGTTCTTACAATGCAGGCCGACACAAGAACTGTGGTCAGCCATCAAAAACACCATCCCCTACACTGGAAACTGGGCGGGTCCAAATCTCACTGAGGCTTGGACAGACTGGGCATCGCGGCACAAGGGATCAAAGATGTTAAACCTTCCTATTATCGTAAATTGGCACATCTGGAAAGCAAGAAACTGAATCATATTTCATGACCGCCCTATTATCTGGCAATTGATGGAGGTCGGCATTATTGTTGCATATGGTGAACTGCGAGAACCCCCACCACCGCATGTTCGCCACCCCCACCCACCTCCCCGAATTGATCATGACACCCCGTGGGCATACTTTGATGGAGCCGCAAACCAACAGAGTTGTGGGGGTGGTTTCATCATTTACAAATCTGAACAGCATTATTACAGTATTAAAGCAGGCCTAGGATCGGGAACAAACAATTTTGCAGAGCTTATTACCCTCCGTCATTTACTACATTTTGCTTTGAGTCATCATATCTCTTGCATTAACATCTTCGGGGATTCAAAAACCATCATAAATTGGTTTAACAACATATCAATTTGTCACATTCACACACTCAGCATTATATTGAATGAGATTCTTGAATTCAAAGCAGCATTTAACAACATCACATGTTCACACATCTACAGGGAACATAACGAGAGTGCTGACAAATTATCCAAGGAGGCCACGATGATGGACAGAGGAGTATGGGAGATCACAGAGGTACAAGGACAACAGGAGTACAAATACTACCATCGCCCATACATAGATCCGAGATATCAACATGCACCGGAGCAATAAACTATCTAATAAATTTTTGTACATATCGATAACAGCTATTGTGAAATATTTAAATATGTATTGAACAGATAGGCAAGCCGAAAGGCTTTTTTGTAAACAGATATAGTATAGCATATTGAAAGATGACCCTGCATGGAACATCTGATCTGAACAGAACCTATTTTGTAGCTAACAGGTACATTGTATACAGTGACCTCAAGCATATGCGCATAGCATTATCAATATGTAATTTTCAATCATAATGAAAATTACGGATTTTTCCAGTGGAAAAAAAAAAATTATTTTGGATTGTGACGTCAATGAGAACAAGTAGTATTATCACCTAAACATAATAGGTATCAAAACAAGAATAAAATATTGCGATAGAAAATGATAAGGCTCTAAGTGTTCATGAGCATTCAATAGAAGGTATATCAAAAAGAAAAGTTTCCAAAAGTTGTTTTTGCTATTACATCTCTTACAGTATTCAAGAAATATTTATATAAGATGAAAATCTATAAATAAATATGGATTCAAATTTTTATAAATTTCTTAGTAAGTACAGTAGTAATATAATTCAAACTGAATACAATAGAAGACAATAGCATTTATCTAGGTAAACTTTCATGAATCCTTATAGAATTATAAATGGAAATAAGGAAAATTTTTGCATCAATTACAGATATAATTGTATTTTTATAGTAAAGTATGAGTATCGAGAGATAGACATACCCTAGGAATAAAATAAGATTTGGAGAAATATTTATAAAAGACTTCCACTATAGTGATTTTCGAAAAACGAAAAGAGAGACTAAATATCAAAAATCATATATGGTGAATTATTTAAATAAATTATGAAATATTAATACATCAGGACTCATAAAAAGGAGTTGTGTAAAAACCCGCATAGTAGATTGTATATTTTAATTAAAAAAAAAAAAAAAAAAAAAACCTCTTTTAAAATTGAACTCGCAGTGTGGTACACTAAGCATGTCTAAGCCCATTGCAAAATAAAAGAGCTTTAGTTCTTTCAGGGTTGTATATGTCTAACTAAACCCTAGGAAGTGTATAATTGAAAAACAATAAAGAGATAAAATATTTTGAGCAATATTTTCATAGAATAAGTTGTTGAATTGAGGCTTCTGTGATCTATATCAAGTTTATGAGAGATTTTTCGGCATACATCACAAGATATTTCATTTGTCGACGTGTTTCGAACCAACTAGTGTGGTTCATCGTCAGGACAAGTTGAAAAGTCAGATCTATATTGCAAGTTAAATAGTCAAAACAGAACATCCAACAACAGCTAACTAACGTTGGTTTGAAACACGTCGACAAATGAAATATCTTGTGATGTACGCCGAAAAATCTCTCATAAAATAGAATAAGTTTTCCTTTACAAAAGTAGAGTTGAAAGGGTTTGAGAGGATTCTCCAACCTGGAAAAAAATAAATAGATCGATTATTATTAAATAACTTAGAAAATTCCCAAAACTGCCAATAACGTTACAGAGTCAATTACTCTGGAGCAAAACTAGTGAGTACCTAGTGTTGGGTTGTGTTATATTCTTTCCACGACTAGCCCACATAGTTAACTGGGGGGTTAGAAGGGCGGCGGAGCCCCCCCCTTTGTTGCGCCGGTTGCATAGCGAGGGGAGTCACAGGGGGTTTGAAAGGTCCAAGTAACCCCACTCTATGGGGTCCAGGGCAGCGCCCCAGAAAATTTTGGTTTTGGGCCCTATATTAGGTTGGGCATACCTACCTATGGTTTTGTGCATGTTTTTTCCACATGGTTTTGGACGCGATGGTTTTTCGGTCCATTGTTTTGGACGCGTGGTTTTCAGTCCATGGTATTGGATGCTTCGGCATATATAAATATGTATTGTAACATTGAAAGGAACATAATGAAAAATAAAACCGGTAGCCCTGGCTTTGGGATCTAGGGAAAATTTCTGTGTTTATGTGTTTTATGTGTTATGCTCTCGCACTGTTTATTTTTTGGGTATTAGAATTCGTATACAGTTAATTTATGTACAGAGTTAAAACTTACACCTAGCGAAAAAATGGTATACACATAGATTAACTAACCACACAAAAAATGGTAACAGCTTACAAATGGAAGAGTTGTGGTGAACACCCAGTGGCATTCACTGTAAAAACGGGAAGTTAAACTCTATCCGTGGAGTAGACGAGAACACTTTGAAATGTAAATGATACAATAGAAACTTGGTGAGGTCATTAACCTAGCAATTAAACCCTAAGTTCATTCTCACCGTCAATCTGACATCAAAAGATTTGAACTGTCGAATGGATGCTAGGTCAAGTGATACACGTGGCAAGTGGACTTCCCATGTACATGTAGCTCTTCATAATAGTTTATAAAGGATACACGTAATCTGAAAAGAGTTTGATTATAACGATATCTAATAATACCACATTTAAAAAATTAACAAAGAGTCAATATTATTTATATTACCGAATATGTGTGGTTCAACATAATAAGTCAGGAAGCCCTTTAATTAAACATATAGTACATACAATGGGAAACCATTATAACATCACGAATGATTCAGAAGGTTGAACATAAAATAAGATTTTAACTAGATATCAATACTAATGCCAAATACAAGAAACGGGATAAAGACACATTTTATGTCAAGAATCACAATGAAAAGTATAATATACCAAAGTGAAATACCACATTCAATGAATTAATAAAACCTCGAGGTAATATAAGAGTGCAAAACCGCCAAAATTTGCAAACAAAACTTGGTCCAATATTTATTGCGGTGTTATTACATATGAGTAAAGATCTTAGAATATAATATAATATATATTATATATATATATAATTTCAAATCCTTGTAAATAAAGTTGAAAAATGGTAGATGGTGATAATTCTTTTAGTAACATTTTAGAATTGGTTTCAAAAAATATATTACCAAGATTATTTTATAAATGAAGCGGAAAAAACTTTTATAGTGATTGTACTCAGTGTGCAGATATATGTGTGTGCGCGCACGCGCGTGTGTAATTTGGGTTAAAGTGAGGGTCTTTACAAATGACATTAGAGCCAATTTATAGCATTGGGCCTTTTCTCGGTCTTAAAACTAAAACAATTATATGTCATGAACAGATTGCATAAAAGAACTAGGAAACTGGAGTATGGCTCAAGAATTTAATGGACAAACTTCGGTAGGATCACCAAGGGGTGATGTGGAACATGACACTGAATTAGGAATTGTCGGAGGTGGAACCAACAATGCAGAAAATAAAAACTATGAATTATTGCAAGTGATAAGTTTAAAAACAAATCTAGATTATATAAAGGAAAATCAAGAAAGGTTGGTCAAAGACAGATATGAACAAGAGGAGATGAATGGGTACCTATTAAGAAAACTAGAAAATGAGAAATTTAATAAAAATACTCATAGTAAAAGATCTAGAAGAAAATCCACGAGCACCATAAGCAGAACCAACTCTAAATTCTATTGAAAGCCAAGAAAACGAGTCTAGTGATCAAGAAGAATAGAAATCAAGTAGCAACACCTCTTTTCCAAGGAAAATGAGATCTTCCTCTTAGTTACAGGGAGAGTTTAATAAAATCAGACCTCCTAATTTTGATGGTGAATATGAAGGAGCAAATGCATGGCTCCTCAATATGTCTAAATACTTTGAAGTATACAATTATCCAAGTAATTTGAAGGCAAGATTGGAAACTTATCAGCGAACTAGTAAGGCAAATTTATCGTGGGAGGAAAATAAAGTCGTCAAAAGAATCAAAATCAAGAATGTAACTTGGAAATTGTTCAAGAAAGAATTTAAAAAGAAATATTTGATTAAAAGGTATTTTGATGAAAAGGCTAAAGAGTTTCATGAGTCGAAGTTCGGACAACTTACCGTGGACGAGTTTGTTAACAAATTCATAACTCTATTAAAATGTGTTCCCTACTTGAAAGAGGAGAAATAAAAAACCCAAAGATTTATCAGTTGCTTACCTTTCTCATATACAGAAAGAATTGATTTTGACCAACCTAAAACTATGGATGAAACCATTAGAAAAACTAAACTATGTTTCAATCAGAGCAAGAAAAAAGGGGAAAATTTTAAAGGATGGGTGTCAAAGAAGCCTTACATATTTAACAACAAGAGAAAGGGGTTTAAAAAGCCTACATTTTAGAATTGGTTTCCAAAACCATACCACCAAGATTATTATATTAATGAAGCGGAAAAAACCTTTATAGTGGTTGTAGTCAGTGTGCAAATATGTGTGTGTGTGCGCGCGCATGTAATTTGGGTTAAAGTGAGGGTCTTTACAAGTGACATTAGAGCCAATTTATAGCATTGGGCCTTTTCTCGGTCTTAAAACTGAAACAATATATGTCATAAACAGATTTCATAAAAGAACTAGGGAACTGAAGTATGGCTCAAGAATTTAGTGGACAAACTTCGGTAGGATCACAAGGGGTGATGTGGAACATGACACTGAAATAGGAATTGTGGAGGTGGAACCAACAATGCAGAAAATAAAAACTATGAATTATTGCAAGTGATAAAAAGCTTAAAAACAAATCTAGATGATATAAAGGAAAATCAAGAAAGGTTGGTCAAAGACAGATATGAACAAGAGGAGATGAATGGGTACCTATTAAGAAAACTAGAAAATGAGAAATTTAATAAAAATACTCATAGTAAAAGATCTAGAAGAAAATCCACTAGCACCATAAGCAGAACCAACTCTAAATTCTATTGAAAGCCAAGAAAACGAGTCTAGTGATCAAGAAGAATAGAAATCAATTAGCAACACCTCTTTTCCAAGGAAATTGAGATCTTCCTCTTAGTTACAGGGAGAGTTTAATAAATCCAGACCTCCTAATTTTGATGGTGAATATGAAGGAGCAAATGCATGGCTCCTCAATATGTCTAAATACTTTCAAATATACAATTATCCAAGTAATTTGAAGGCAAGATTGGAAACTTATCAGTGAACTGGTAAGGCAAATTTATCGTGGGAGGAAAATAAAGTTCTCAAAAGAATCAAAATCAAGAATGTAACTTGGAAATTGTTCAAGAAAGAATTTAAAAAGAAATATTTGATTGAAAGTTATTTTGATGAAGAGGCTAAAGAGTTTCATGAGTCGAAGTTGGGACAACTTACCGTGGATGAGTTTGTTAACAAATTCATGACTCTACTAAAATGTGTTCCCTACTTGAAAGAGGAGAAATAAAAAACCCAAAGATTTATCGGTTGCTTACCTTTCTCATATACAAAAAGAATTGATTTTGACCAACCTAAAGCTATGGATGAAACCATTAGAAAAAGTAAACTATGTTTCAATCAGAGCAAGAAAGAAAGGGGAAAAATTTAAAGGATGGGTGTCAAAGAAGCCTTACATATTTAACAACAAGAGAAAGGGGTTTAAAAAGCCTACATTTTAGAATTGATTTCGAAAACCATACCACCAAGATTATTATATAAATGAAGTTGAAAAAACGTTTATAGTGATTGTAGTCAGTGTGCAAATATGTGTGTGCGCGCGCGCGTATGTGTAATTTGGGTTAAAGTGAGGGTCTTTACAAGTGACATTAGAGCCAATTTATAGCATTGGGCCTTTTCTCAGTCTTAAAACTGAAACAATTATATGGCATGAACATATTTCATAAAAGAACTAGGGAACTGAAGTATGGCTCAAGAATTTAATGGACAAACTTCGGTAGGATCATCAAGGGGTGATGTGGAACATGACATTGAATTAGAAATTGTTGGAGGTGGAACCAACAATGCAGAAAATAAAAACTATGAATTATTGCAAGTGATAAAAAGTTTAAAAACAAATCTAGATGATATAAAGGAAAATCAAGAAAGGTTGGTCAAAGACAAATATGAACAAGAGGAGATGAATGGGTACCTATTAAGAAAACTAGAAAATGAGAAATTTAATAAAAATACTCATAGTAAAAGATCTAGAAGAAAATCCACTAGCACCATAAGCAGAACCAACTCTAAATTCTATTGAAAGCCAAGAAAACGAGTCTAATGATCAAGAAGAATAGAAATCAAGTAGCAACACCTCTTTTCCAAGGAAAATGAGATCTTCCTCTTAGTTACAGGGAGAGTTTAATAAAATCATACCTCCTAATTTTGATGGTGAATATGAAGGAGCAAATGCATGGCTCCTCAATATGTCTAAATACTTTGAAGTATACAATTATCCAAGTAATTTGAAGGCAATATTGGAAACTTATCAGCGAACTGGTAAGGCAAATTTATCGTGGGAGGAAAATAAAGTCGTCAAAAGAATCAAAATCAAGAATGTAACTTGGAAATTGTTCAAGAAAGAATTTAAAAAAGATATATTTGATTGAAAGGTATTTTGATGAAAAGGCTAAAGAGTTTCATGAGTCGAAGTTGGGACAACTTACCATGGACGAGTTTGTTAACAAATTCATGACTCTATTAAAATGTGTTCCCTACTTAAAAGAGGAGAAATAAAAAACCCAAAGATTTATCAGTTGCTTACCTTTCTCATATACAGAAAGAATTGATTTTGACCAACCTAGAGCCATGAATGAAACCATTAGAAAAAGAAAACTATGTTTCAATCAGAGCAAGAAAAAAGGGGAAAAATTTGAAGGATGGGTGTCAAAGAAGCCTTACATATTTAACAACAAGAGAAAGGGGTTTAAAAAGCCTACTTTTACTAAAAGTGTACAAATGGGAAACTACAACAAAAATTTTAATCGGCAGAAAAGTGTTGGAAAAAAAGGAGGATCTATTATAGGAAACAAAAAATTCAGTTAACCAGTAAAACCACCTAATAAATGTTAGGGTTGTGATGAAAATCACTTGTGGAGAGATTATCTGCAGAATCCATTAAAGAATAAAACAACATTTAATCATGTTTAGGAAGCATCAACTATAAATGATGTTGCTTCTAACATAACCAAAATTAGCATTGCATTGGATGGAAGGCAAGCAAATCATCAATCAACCATGGTTGGAGTTCAAGGTAAAATATCTGATAAAAATGTATTTTTACTTATAGATTAGGGATCTACACTAAGTTATGTTTCCCCTACTATAGTTGAAAAGTATAAGCTTCTAAAAGAAAAACAATATAAACCATGGTTATTACAGTTGGCTACTGGAACTAAGAGAAAAGTGACTGAAATCAGCAAAAATTGCACAATAAATCTGAATGGAATGCATATCACCCTTAATATGAAATATTACTTTTGGGATCTTATGATATCCTCATAGAAATTGACTGTTTAGAAGCACATAAAGTGTTATTAAATTGCTTGGAAAAGTCCTTTACATGTGTTGATAATAAGGGGAAGTTTGTATGGTTCAAGGAATTCCAAGAAAAAAAATGTTAGGAAAAATTCTGGAATATAGATGAAGAAGTGTGATAGAAAAGGGTGTCAACTATTCATTGTTCAAGTACAATATTTGTCTGGAAATAAACAACAACCATCATTAGAAGAATATCCTATATTAGAACAGTTTAAGGATGTTTTCCCAGAAGAAATACCATGACTTCTTCCTAGAAGGGATATTGACTTTACCATTAACCTTCTACCTAGTGTTGTTCCAGTGTCCAAGGCCCCATACAAAATGAGTATCCTTGAATTAATGAAGCTGAAAAATTAATAAAAGGAACTCTTAGGCAAAAATTACGTAAGGCCAATTGTATCTCCTTTGGGACCACCAATATTATTTGTGAAAAAAAAGGATGGCACGTTGAGATTATGCATAGACCATAAATACTTGAATAAGATGGCCATCAAAAATAAATATCCCTTGCCAAGAATAGATGACTTATTTTATCAATTTAGAGGAGCTTCTATTTTCTCTAAAATTGATCTAAGAGCGGGATTAAAGGTGAGGACATACACAAGATAGAATTTTTTACTCGTTATGGACATTATGAATTTGTAGTATTCTCATTTGGGCTTACCAATACACCTACTACATTCATGTGCCTCATGAATAGTATTCTTAGACCATTTCTAAATAATCTATGATTGTCTTTATAGACGATATTCTAGTATACTCAAAGAGTAAGGAAGAGAATGACCAACATTTGCAAACGGTCCTTCAAACTCTAAGAGATAATGAACTATATTCTAAATTCAACAAGTGTTCATTCTACCAAAAACAAGTTCATTATCAAGAACATGTAATATCAAAAGAAACATTTTTTGTTGATCCTGAAAAGGTGAAAGCAATAATGGAGTGGCCAACACCCAAAAATGTAAAAGTAAGTCAAGTCTTTTATGGGCATCACGGGCTACTATAGGACATTTATAGAAGGATTCTCTAAGCTTGCATACCCAATCACTAATTTACAGAAGAAAGGGATCAAATTTAAGTGGAGTCAAAAGTGTCAAAGCAAATTTAATAAACTAAAACAAGTTTTGAACACAACTCCCATTTTAAAATTGGTTGATCCCAATAAGGAATTTGTCATATGTACAGATGCAAGCAAGGTTTTGGGGAGTTTTGATGCAGGATGGTCATGCTATCTGTTATGAGTCTAGAAAACTAAAAGAACATGAAAAAAATTATGTTACTCGTGACCTAGAATTAGCAGCAATCATTCGTGCATTCAAGATGTGGAGACATTATCTAATAGGGAGGAGATTCCAGCGAAAAATAGATAATATTAATCTCAAATATTTATTTGATCAACCTAATTTAAATGTTATACATGCAAGATGATTAACATTTATTAGTGAATATGATTTTGAGATTACACATATCAAAAGAAAGGAAAACAAAATAGTTGATGCTTTAAGTAGAAAATTTAATCAGATTTGTGCTACAGCAACAATCAGTTGGTCAACAAATTTAGTAGAAAAGGTAAAAACAGTTGCAAATTATTATTCATAGTATTTGAAAATCAAAGAAGTGTAGAAAATTGATCAATTGGATGAGGAGAAAGATGTTTTTTCAGTTAATGCCAAAATTTATTATTGTTTAAAGGTGGAATTTGTATACCTAATGGTGTAAATCTGAATTTTTTTGTTTTAGATGAGTTGCATAAAAGACCAATAGTTGGTCATCCTGGTTATAAGAAGTTGATCATGGTATTAAGAAGGGATTTTTATTGGCCAAATATGAAAATGAGACAGCTGAATATGTAGCAAGATGTCTTGAGTGTCAGCAAGTTAAGGCATCTCATCAACATCCTGTTGGTTTGTTGCAACCACTACCCATTCCAGAGTGGAAATGAGAGGCCATTTCAATGGATTTCATCACTGGACTACCAAAAACAAGAAAATAACATGATGTCATTATGGTTTTAGTTGACAAGCTTGGTAAAGCAACATAGTTCATTCCAACCAAATCCACTTTTAAGGCCATAAATAGTGCACAAATACTCATGAGAGAAATCTTTCGACTTCATGGGGTACCTAAGGTTGTGATTTCAGATAGGGATGTAACGTTTACATCCAAATTTTGGAAGAGTTTATTTGAAAATATAGGAACAAAGTTAAACTTTAGTATGTCTTATCGTCCTCAAATTGATGGTCAAACAAAAAGGACCAGTCAAATATTGAAGGATATGCTAAGAGTATATGCAAAAGACAAACGGACTAAATGGCAAGATTACCTACATCTAGCAGAATTTTCCTAAAACAACAGATATTGTACCTCTTTAAAAGTGAGTCATTTCAAAGTCATGTATGGAAGAAGATGAAAAGTACCTCTAAGTTGGGATTATCATGAAGGCGGATTGGTGTTAGGACCAGACATGTTAAAGGAGATGGAAGATATAATCAAGCAGATTAAACAGAATTTGAAAACAGCCCAAGATCATCACAAAAGTTATGCATACTTGAAAAGAACCAGAAGGAATTTAATGTGGGAGATCATGTGTATTTAAAGGTCACGCTTAAGAATAGTACACTCAAACTTGGCATTTGTGCTAATCTACTAGATATTGTAGACCCTTTGAGGTGTTAACCAGAGTTGGACATGTTTCTTATCAACTAGCCCTACCAGCCAACATAAAAATTCATAATTTATTTCATGTTTCATTATTTAAAATGTATGTACATGACTTACCTCGTGTAATTGATTGGCATGTTGTACAGATGGAATCCGAAGAAGAGTTCTTTGTAGAACCACTATGTATTATAGACCGAAGAGTAGTTACCCTTTGAAATAGAGATGTAGCACAGTTAAAGGTTCAATGGAAACATTTCACTTCAGAAGAAGCAACCTGGGTGTTGGAGTATGCTTTCAAGGAAGCTTATCCTTATATGTTTTGATGAAATTCGAAATGGGTTTCCAAGAAGAAAGTATTGATTGGATATTTTAATTATCAATAATTTATTACTGATGATGATTGTTTATAAAGTTATAATTTTGTTTTATGTTATAAATAAAGACAAATATGGGGAATTAATGACTAAGTACATATGGCTGAAAGAGGAAAAATGCTACAATTTAATTATGAAAAAATATTATTTTGTTTATCCATTAGCAAGTCCTAGGCATCTAATCTTGGTGATTAGATATAATTTAGAAATTGTGATATTGGCTTAATAAATGTTTCCTAGAAGACATGGAGTTGTCCTCAAGAGTGGGAAATAGAAGTTCATAAATGAGAAAACAACTACCTACCACATATTGGTGAGCTGCACGCAATTATAAACCACCAAAAGAGTGGGAAATGGATAATGTATCTGAATTTTCTTGTTTTCGTCTCACAATTTTGAGAGTAGAATGTGTGGACACCAAAGAGAAACAAAAAGGAATAAAGAAAATATTGCAGGCATAATTATTCGAGGGGAAAAAGCATTTTTGTTGTGTCAAAGTTGGGAGGAGCTAAGAACTTAGTCCTTAATTTCTTAGAAGAATTGATCAAGTTGGTGTTCCTAACTCTATTACTTCTCTTTACCAAAAATGAGAATTTGTTTTTGTTCTTACCTATTTTATAATTTGCTTTAATAAGCAAAAAAGGAAAAAATAGAAAATTGATAAGTTCTTAAAGAGCTATGAATATATTATTCCTATGCTTGCTTATGAATATTTTTTCTAAATAGAGCTATGGCAAAAGGGAATTGTTTCTATTTCCAAATAAATATATTGGATTGCGACATTAAAGAGCACAAGTAGTATTATCACCTAAACGTGATAGGTATGAAAACAAGAATAAAATAGAGATAGATAATGAGAAGGCTCTAAGTGTTCATGAACATTCAATAGAAGTTATATGAATTTTTTTTCCAAAAGTTATATTTGCAATTATATCTCTTACAATATTCAGGAAATATTTATTTAAAATGAAAATCCATAAATAAATAAGGATTCTTGTTGTATAAATTTCTCAGTAAGTACAATCGTAATAGAATTCAAATAGAATGCAATAGAAGGTAGTATAGCATTTATCCAAGAAAACTTTCATGAATCCATATAAAATTAGAAATGGAAATCTGATTAAAAAAAAAAAAAAAAATTGCATTAGTTACAAATCTAACTATATTTCTATAGTAAACTCTGAGTATTCACAAATAGGCGTACAATAGGAATAAAAATAAGATTTGGAGAGATATTTATAAAAGAATTCCAAATAGTGAATTCCGAAAAAACAGAAAGAGCAATAATCAAAAAAATTATGGAAATAAGTTAAATAAATTATGAATATTAATGCATCGGGA